>VSMD01132126.1:5000-35783 GCA_008750895.1 Mirza zaza
TATTGTATCAGGAATATTTTTGGCAGCAAGTTGTAGAAAGCCTGATTATATCTATATGCATATTAATATATTTGTATATATGTGTATTACAAATCAAATGAAGAACAACAACCCTATAGATAAATGGGAATAGAATATGTAAAAATGGCTCTTAAACATACAAAAATACTCAACCTCATTCATAATAAGAGAAACACACCTTTAAACTACAATGAGATATGATTTTTTACCTATCATATTAACAAAGATAGAAAATACATATTGCATGAAAAATGGACACTCTGGTACATTCTTTTTATTTCAAACTATTAAGCAGGTACAAATGTTTTTGTTACATGGATACATTTTATGATGCTTAAATTGAGGCTTTTAGTGTGCCCATCACCAGAATAGTGTTCATTGTACCCGCTAGGAAGTTTTACCCCTTATCCCCTTCCACCTTCCCCCTTTCTTGGTCTCCAGTGACGTTTACATCTCTTTGTGCCTATGTGTGTCCATTGATTAGCTCCCAATTATTAGAGAGTACACATAGTGTTTATTTTTCTACTCCTGAAATATTTCACTTAGGATAATGTTCTCCAAATCTATTCAGATTGCTGCAAAAGACATTATTTCATTCCTTTTTATGGCTGAGGAGTTCTAGTACATACTTGATGGAAGAATAAATCTTCAAGAACAATGTCTAAGAAGGAAATTTAGCAAAATCTATACAAATGTAAAATGTACATATCCTTTGACCCAGGAATTCCATTTCTAGGAATTGATTCTGTAGGTATAGTTGTATGTGTGTACATTAAAATATGTACAAGGCTATTCATTGAGGAATTGTTTGTAATAGTAAAAGTTTGGAAACAATCTATATATTCAGGATATGAAATTGATTAAATTAATTATTATATACTCATAAAATGGAATACTATGCAACCATTAAAATAAATAAGATAGTTCTAATTGGACTGAACTGGTATGGACCCATCTCATAATACAAGGTTAAATGAAATAAAGTAAGGTGCAAAATCATCTGAAATTAGGTAACCATATCTATGGCCATACCACCCTGAACATGTCTGATCTCATCTGAAAGTAGATAACTTTTCAGTAAACTCAAAAAGAAAAACAAGACCAGGCGCGGTGGCTCATGCCTGTAATCCTAGCACTCTGGTAGGCCGAGGCAGGTGGATTGCTCGAGGGCAGGAGTTCGAAACCAGCCTGAGCAAGAGCGAGACCCCGTCTCTACTATAAATAGAAAGAAATTAATTGGCCAACTAATATATATAGAAAAATTAGCCAGGCATGGTGGTGCGTGCCTGTAGTCCCAGCTACTTGGGAGGCTGAGGCAGGAGGATTGCTTGAGCCCAGGAGATTGAGGTTGCTGTGAGCTAGGCTGATGCCACGGCACTCACTCTAGCCTGGGCAACAAAGCGAGACTCTGTCTCAAAAAAAAAAAAGAAAAACAAATATACTTACATATATGGTTATATATACATATAATGTCTCTGGAAGAATATACAGAGGTAATAGTAGTTATCTCTAAAGAAGGGGAGCGAGACATATAGATAAATGGAACAAAATGCAGAGTTTAGAAACAGACTCACACAAATATGGCCAAATAATTTTGGGCAAAGGAAACTCAATGGGGAAAAGATAGCCTTTTCAACAAATGGTGCTGAAACAATTGGACTATATGCAACTACATGGGAAAAAAATAGCCTACATCTAAACCTCACACAATATACAATTAACTCAAAATAGATCATAAACCTAAATATGAAACATAAAGCTATAAAAATTTTTAGATGAAAACATAGCAGAAATCTTTATGACCTTGGGCTTGGCAATTTGTTTTTAGATACAATACCAAAAACATGATCAATACAAGAAAAAATGGATAAATATTACCTCAATCAAAACCATAAAGTTGGCCGGGCGCGGTGGCTCAAGCCTGTAATCCTAGCTCTCTGGGAGGCCGAGGTGGGCGGATCGTTTGAGCTCAGGAGTTCAAGACCAGCCTGAGCAAGAGCGAGACCCCATCTCTACTATAAATAGAAAGAAATTAATTGGCCAACTAATATATATAGAAAAAATTAGCAGGTCATGGTGGCACATGCCTGTAGTCCCAGCTACTTGGGAGGCTGAGGCAGCAGGATTGCTTGAGCCCAGGAGTTTGAGGTTGCTGTGAGCTAGGCTGACGCCACGGCACTCACTCTAGCCTGGGCAACAAAGTGAGACTCTGTCTCAAAAAAAAAAAAAAAAACCATAAAGTTTTCCTCTGCAAAATATACTGCTAAGAGACTAAAAAGATAAGTCACAGACTGGGGGAGAATATTTGAAAACCACATATCTGACAAAGGACTTGTCTCTAGAATAGAGAAAGAACTCTTATAACTCAAAAACATTAATGAGATAATTAAATTTTTTAATGGGTAAAATACTTGAATGGACATTTTGCCAAAGATTATTTAGAAATGACTACAAGCACATGAAAACATCCTCAACATCACCAGTCATTAGAAATATGAAATTATGAAATATGAAATTAGAAATGGGGCCGGGCACGGTAGCTCATGCCTGTAATCCTAGCTCTCTGGGATGCTGAGGCAGGAGGATCATTTGAGTTCAGGAGTTCGAAACCAACCTGAGCAAGAGTGAGACCCCGTCTCTACTATAAATAGAAAAAAATTAATTGGCCAACTAATATATATAGAAAAAATCAGCCAGGCATGGTGGCGCATGCCTGTAGTCCCAGCTACTTGGGAGGCTGAGGCAGAAGGATTGCTTGAGCCCAGGAGTTTGAGGTTGCTGTGAGCTAGGCTGACACCACGGCACTCACTCTAGCCTGGGCAATAAAGCGAGACTCTGTCTCAAAAAAAAAAAAAAAAAAAGAAATATGAAAATGAACACCACAATGAGATATCACCACACACCTATTTGAAGGGCTAAAATCGATAATTTTGACAATACCTAGTGAGGATGCAGAGCAATAGGAACTCTCATTTAAATGTTTGTCAGTTTTTTACAAAGTTAAACATACACAGACTATGTGGCCCGGCAATCTTACTCCTAGGTGTTTACTCAGGTGAAATAAAATTTATGTTCACCAGAAAAAAATAGTTCCTTGAATAAATGGATTAATGAATAAGTAAATGAATGGATTTGTCACAATGAGAAATCACTACATAATGTCTAAAATTGCTTAAACAAAAACACTATAAACCTATTTTAAGAATAAGAAAGAATAAGAAGAAGTAACTACTACCACAAGTAGTAGTTAAAAGAGATTTACTCTCAAGGACAGGACTGATGGGTGGCAATGGTTAAAAGGGGCCACTGTTTTTCATTAAAAACCTTCCAGTATTATTGATTTTTAACTATGTGAATATATTACTTTCATAAAATTTTAAAAAGCAACGTCATGCTGTGTGATTCCAATTCTATGAAGTACTGCATCCGGCAAAACTAATCTAAGGCTGCATGCTACTTAATCTCAAATGTCTCAGGAAAAAAAAATCTATATACATAGAAAGAAAGCAAATGCCAAATCAAATGAGCTAAATGTTAATGAAAGGTGAATTTGGGTAAAGAATATCTGGGTGGTTTTGGTAGTATTCTTTTTTCTTGCTACTTTTCTGTAAGTTTGTAATTATTTCCAAATAAAAGTTAATAAAGGCCGGGCAAGCACTCTGGGAGGCCGAGGCGGGCGGATTGCTCGAGGTTAGGAGTTCAAAACCAGCCTGAGCAAGAGCGAGACCCCATCTCTACTATAAATAGAAAGAAATTAGTTGGCCAACTAATATACATAGAAAAAATTAGCCGGGCATGGTGACGCATGCCTGTAGTCCCAGCTACTCAGGAGGCTGAGGCAGTAGGATTGCTTGAGCCCAGGAGTTTGAGGTTGCTGTGAGCTAGGCTGACGCCACGGCACTCACTCTAGCCTGGGCAACAGAATGAGACTTTGTCTCCAAAAAACAAAAAGTTAATAAAAATAACTAATCTAGGGTAGAAAAATCAAAACAATGGTTTCCCATGGAGGGGGAAGGCAGAGATTGACTGGGAACATGCAGGAGGGCACTTTGTGGGATACTGGAAATGTTCTGTATCTTGATAGGGGTTTGGCTTATATGGTATGTACATTTATCAAATCTCATAGTATGGTAGTCTTAAGATTACTGCGTGTCTTTGTATGCAAACTTTATTTCAATAAAAAACATAAACAAATATTGAACTTAATGATATTCATGCTGAAGGGTTTAAAGGGAAAGTATACTGATGTCTGCAATTTACTATCCAATGCATCATAAAAAAAAGATCAATGGACGAATAGAAAGAGACATACATAGATGGAGAGATGTGTAATAAAGCAAAAATAGAAAAATATTCATTATAAAACCCAATGGCAAGTATGTGGTTGTTCACTGTAAATTTCTTTCAACTTTGCTGGATGTTTGAAAATTTCCATAAGAAAATGTTGGGAAAAAAGCAAAACATAAAAAACAGTCAAAAAGGAGCAAGTCTATAAAAAGAGTACAAAACACTAATATGGGTAAGGAAATCGAGGCTAATAGACTTACACCTGATGGCACAGCTTGGAAGCGGTAGAAAAAGGTTTGGAACCAAGGTCTGTCTACCCTCCCTGCAGCATGCAAAGCCATCTCAACAAGCAGTCCTCAGAGGCCCAGTACCACAGCCATATGACCACTTCTGTCCCTGTCTAGCTCAGAACAATGCACTGTTAGACACATAGAATCCATGGATAATAAGAGGAGCCCATTTCCTTCACAATATTTGATCCAATTTAACTCAAAGAGCTTTGCAGAGAAATCAAGTTCTGGTCTTCATTTGTCAACTGAGAATTTTAAACATCCATTCAGATATTTTTGAGCATGAAACTTTCATCTCAGCCTTTTGATTGCCTAAGAGGCACTGCTTTCTTATCTTTGTTGAATCAGATGCAAATATTTTGTTTAAGTAAAAAGCATGGAGAGAGTACTACCATTGCCTACATCAAACTTTTGGGACAAGACTGTGCATTTAAAAACACAAATGTCCCCAATATCCATCAACAGGAGAATAAATGAGAAAATTGTGGTGCAGTCATATAAGGAATACTATCTGGCAATTAAAATTAATGCACTAGAGGAGGCAAGATGTCTGATCAGAGACACCAGCTGCCAGACCATCTCAGTAAGGAGAAATTTTAGATGAAAGAGAAAAAATGAGCAAACAGACAACCAGAGATTGGGTGTGGATCTGAGGGAAGGGTAACAGAACCCTCAGAAGATTCCATAGGAAGAAGTTGCACAGCAAAACAGGAAGGAGCAAGGTATCAGAAGAGATCAGCCTGCAAGAGGCTTGGAGTCCAGTGAGAAGGGTAGGTGGAGTGGTTCTTTTCTCTCTCCCTTGCATCTCCGACAGTTGGCAGGTTCCCAAGCTGCTGGAGAGACTTCCTGTTCATCCGAGCCCAGAGGCTGCTGCTGCCAGTTAGCTGGAAGCTTGTTGTGGACAGAGCACCAGGCTCCTAGCCCCCCATGGGGTGCCTCCCATCTCCACAGACCCTAACCAGGAAGGCAGGCACCATATTGCTTCTCTACCCACTGTACACCTTTGTCAACCCCAGGGGCTTCAATTCCTCAGGTTTCATCTTGCTTGCTCCCACACAGACATTTCCCAACTCTGGCCCAGACTTCAAGAGCCACAGGTGTCCAGTGGGGCCCAGGGTGATCTGCGTGACTTCAGTGTCTAGACATTCCGGGCAGGTGGCCTCCCACAGTGAGGGACAGACTTGACCAGAAGGCTAACATTCCTCCATCAAAACTCTTTTTCTCCCCTTCCTCCCCCTCACCCATGGCTGCCAAGAGAGAAAACTGAGCCACCAAACCAAGCCTTCCACAGAGAGTGAGGCCCAGACCTTTTCCTCTTGGGGTCTTGCAGTGCACTGAGGGATGCTCAGACTGTGAGCTCCATGAATGCCAGCCCTCCCTTGTGCTACTTGCCTGGTGACTCCATCAGAACAGAACATGCCCCATGGCAGAGAGACATCAAACCTATCTGGGCACCCCATGAGCAACTCGGGATCAGTGCACTTCTCCCTAGCATGGCCAGGGTTTGATCTTCAGGGACCTGGAGACGGGCCCACAGACCAGATCCCATATCTAAAGGTCTCAATTGCATTGCTTGGGGGCACAGAGGGGAGATTAGTGAATTAGTCTCAGGAGAGGAGGGAGCCCACATGAACTCAGTTTACTGAGTTATTCATACAGGGTGTGGTTGATTCTCACCCATAAGCACCACCTACTGTATCAGAGATTAAACTGGACATGTCGTTATAATTCACACTGTTAAGAAGACCACAGGGCTGGGGAAAGAGAAAGGACTTCAAAGACCTCCATCCTTCCTCATCAAAAAGAGACAGGGAATCTGCCCACTCACAAAGCTTGACACTCCTACAGCCTACAAACAACTAGCAACCAAGAAAACCAACACACCTGGTTGTCCATAACTAAGGCATCCATCCAGAACCTAGATTGCCATCACAGAACCCACACGCAAAGCCAAAGTTTCGTATCCAACATATGCTACAAACACACACAAGTAAAGTGAAGGGGGAAAGCCCTATCTAAACAAAAGAAAATCCAAAAATAAAAAGCAACACCTGCTCCAGATGAGAAGGAATCAGCAAAAGAACTCACAAAAATAGAGACATAGACCAATGGAACAGAACAGAGAATCCAGATATAAAACAATCCACTTATAGCCATCTGATCTCTGACAAAACAGACAATAATATACACTGGGGGAAAGAATCCCTATTCAATAAATGGTTCTGGGAAAATTGGATAGCCACAGGTAGAAGACTGATACGGGATCCATATCTCTCAGCACTCAAAAAAATTAATTCATGATGGATAACAGACTTCAATCTAAGATATGAAATCATAAGAATTCTAGAAGAAAATGTTGGAAAAACTCTTCTAGACATTGACCTAGACAAAGAATTTATGAAGAAGACCCCAAGGGCAATCACAGCAACAACAAAAATAAATAAATGTGGCTTGATTAAATTAAAAAAGTTCTGCACAGTGAGGGAAACAATCAATGGAGCAAATAGACAACCTACAGAATGAGAGAAAATATTTAATGCTATACAACTGATAAAGGCTAATAACCAGAATCTTCAAAGAACTCAAATAAATCAGCAAGAAAAAATCAAACCCCATAAAAAAGTGGGCAAAAGGGAGGGAGTGTAGATCAAGAAGAGGCTTTGGGGTACTTCAGAGTTAAGTGGTCAGGAAAATGTGCTAGCAAAGGAGAATGAGAAGGAGCAGCATTTACTCCATTTCTCTGAGCCTCAGTTTCCTCATCTGTATAATGGGTTACAAATAGGACCTACCTATAGAGTCATTTAATTAAGGGGGGGGGTTAAGTGCTTAAAACAGTGCCTGGTGCATAAGATGCATTCAATAAATATTAGCTAATATTTGAGAGGCAGAAGCTACCTCTCACTCATCTCTTTATCCTTGTCACCTCCACCACCCTGCCTCCTTCCCACCACCTTCTGTCACCAAGTGCAAGGCTTTGCACACAATCATCACTAGGTGAATGTCTACTGAAGGGAATTTAATTCTCCATCTTAGTGTTCTAAAGCTAGGATTACTTTTAAAGCTGAGAAAATATTTACAACTCATGATTTGGATAGCTAAGGAGAAGGACTTTCAGGAAACAAATGCCTTCATTTCAGGGAGCAGCTCCTATTATTAAGGCACAGCCATGTTGAAGACTCTACACATGTGCTTTTTCTCCCTAGATTTCCATTCTGAAGCAGTCATAAGTAGAAATAACATAATAACAGAGAAATCCAATTTTGTTGACAAGACAAGGCTGCAGATAGTTAGCTTTCAAATGAAGTATTCCTGTAGGGTTTACTCATTTTCTGTTTGGAGTCATTTCTTCAGACCCTTAAGGTATTTATAAACTCCTAACTCTGAAAAATACTGCCCATGGCAAGTCATAATTTTTTGACATGTGCCCTGTGGTTTAAAACAGTGACCTGAACAGTGGCTACTGGGAATACGTGTGCCTTTTCCTCCTAACTTCTCCTTTGAGACATATTTACTGATTTTATTGCCTCTGCATTGAGAATAATTTAAAACTGCAGTTAAGCCTGTAGCAGTTAAGTAAAAGCATGCATCATTTGAATTGAATTTGTTGAGAAAGAATCAACTGTTCACTATCTGCCGTGAAATTTTGAAACTTCGAGGCAATTAGCTCCTTGAAAGGAAAAAACTATTCTAATTTACTCAGCTTCATGGCAATGCACTCAGAAGTGCTGTTCAAAGCTTCAACTTTTGCTGTCTGTGTTTTAAGGTAACTGTTCAATAACAGCAAAATGTGTCAATTTAATTAATGGTATTGAAACAAAAGAAGTACTTCCAAAGTGTTCCAAAGTGCTCAAATCCATACGAGTCCAATATGTTGACTTGTTGATGTTAATTTAATTAGTGTCTTCAAGCCGTAACTTCGGAAGTCCCTTTTATCTAATCATTACATTTATATAAACCATTAGCACATAGTATTTGGTTTGAAATGTTTTGCTACATAATGCAAACTGTTGTTCTACCCTGGGAGAGTTTCCAATAAGCCCAATATGTTTCCACAGAGCAACGTTCGTATCCACATCAAGTAAATTTAAGCTCAACTGTTACACAGAAAGTAACTTAAAACCAGCCTTTGAACATGTGAAATAGAAGTGATTTAGTGCTTGTTCAGCCTTTCCATCACTTTCCAACAAGAACAAAAGGAAGGAAATCAGATTGTGCTGGCCTAACCAGTCTCAGGAAGTATCCTAGTCAATGACTAAACAGAGTCCCAGGGTTCCACGTTGTAGGGAGCGACAATGACTGAAGAAGCCGATTTGTTGAGCAATATTGACTTGACAGCTTTAGGCTAAGAAAAATTGCTCTGGGTACCCCAGGAACAATTTCTCAGTAATAAGTGCATCTATCTCCCAGCAACCCCTGTTCCCTATCTCCCAAAAAGAGTTCTTAAAAGCAAAAATCATTTCAATATGTTTTTTTTTATTTCGGCATATTATGGGGTTACAGACTTTAAGGTTTCAATAAATGCCCATTCCCCCCTCCCCCCACAAGTCTGAGTCTCCTGCATGATCAATATGGTTTTTAAGTGACTATTGTTTTGCTATGCAGTCCTAAAATTTGAGGAGATTTGTTTTGGTGGTGATTTAACTCTTTAGAATCAATACAATACTAAGCCAGTCTTTTGCAGGCTAATCTGAGACCCTAGGCAGGCAGGTAACATGACAACAGAGAGCAGGTTCTGAGGTCAAACTGAACTGGATTCAAATTCCAGCTTTGCCTTTATGACCTTGCACAGGTCACTTACATTTCTGCACCTCAGTTCACTCATCTGTAGAGTGGGGATAATAATGGCACTTTCTTGTATTCGTTTGCTAGGGCTGCTGAACCAAAGTACCACAAACAGGGAGGGTGAAAACAATAGACATGTATTGCCTCACGGTTCTGGGGACTAGAAGTCTGAGATCAAGGTTTGGTCCATCTGAGGGCCGTAAGGGAAGGATGTGTTTCAGGCCTCTCCCCTTGGCTTGTCGATGGCCGTCTTCACATGCACATGATGTTTTACCTGCATGTGTGTCTGTTTCCAAATGTTCCCTTTTTCTAAGGACGGTAGTCATACTGGACTAGGGTGCACCGTAGTGACCTCATCCTACTTGATTACTTCTGCAAAGACCGTATCTTCAAATAAGGTCACATTCTGAGATGTTAGGGGCTAGGACTTCAACAAATGAATTGGGGGAGATACAATTTAACCCACAACACCCTGAAGTGGGTGTTGTGAGGATGCGATGAGATAATATCTATAAATCCCTTAGTCTAGTGTTTGGCACATATAAGCACTCAATGAAGGTAGCTAAGATCAGACACTGTGAATGTTCATACCTATTGATTTTATGTGCTTAAATAATTTGTGGAGCACAGATGAAATCAAGTCTGTTCACCCTATTCATAGAGTCCAATTCCCTCAACAAGTAGAGAGGGTCAAAGTGAGAAAAGCCAATCATTATGAAAAAGTAGCAAGGGGGCCAACCTAGGGCACTGAGATACCATGAAAGTAGAATTGCATTTAGATGGTAGGAAATGGTAAAGATGCCTCATCTGCCAGTGAGACTATAGGAATCAGTTGTCAGCTCACCAAGCAACCTTGGGATGGAGTGAAACACTTTGAAAACAACTTCACTTTGGAAAAAGGCAAGTGTTTTAATACTGAACTAACCAAAAACTCCAGAATGACAGTGATCCTATGGACTATCTTTGGAAAGACTGGAGTTCAAGTGCAGCATGAAACGTTCCCTACAGCTGGAGGAACAACGGCTCTACAATTGCAAGTTTATCAGGTTACATATTACAGCAACCACAGACATGACCTGAATGTGCCATCAGAAGTCAGAAAAAGGAAGACATGGAAAGATCTCAGAATTCAGGGAAAATAGCACCACAGCTTCACAATGAGGGGGAAAGTGTTGCTGCATGAGTACGAATAACAGCCTGTGTAATTTTTGTTTTCAGAGTTAATATTTTTTACCAACCTAAATCATCTCTTTTAATATCTTCCAAGTTAAATTCTCAAGAGAGCATAAAAATATTTTTCAATAATATATGTATTCATAAACAAAAGACATACGGCTCAACCATAAAGATATTACAAGGGATTTCTCATATATTTGCTTATGCAGAGAAAATTGGTCCAAGGAGACAGGGAAAAAGGGGCCAAGAACACAGTCGATTCTGACTCTATGGTTGAGAAAGAGAGGAATTGTGTAGCAGAAAGAATATAAAGCTGGGAGTAAAGAGACTTAGCTTCTGGACCTCAACCCATTGCTAACTGTAACCTTGTGTAAATCATTTCCTCTCTCTGGGCCTTTATAACATGAAGAACTTGGCCTGGATGGTTGCTACACTTTTATATCTTGTTTGATAATTAGCTCCTTTATACAATAAAGTAATAAATAATACACTCTAAACTACAAGGCATCCCAAAAGTCACCATACATAGGAAAAATGGGAAATTGTAGCTAAATGTACCTTTATTAACAAAATATTCATTACAAAATTTTATAAAGTTTTTCCTTTGTAGTCTCTATAAAAGTAGTGGTTCTGAAAACTGCAAGGCCTTGCAGTGTAATTACATTTTCTATAACCTCTATGCACTACCAAAATCCACTGGAATTTATTTAAAGCTTTAAAAAGGTATTCCCTCTTGAAAACTTTTGCCACCTGCCATTTTCTTTCACATATCAGACTCCTGTTTTCTTCCTATGCGTCCCACCTTAGTGAATGGCACTACCCCCTACCCCATTCTTTATTCCAGAAACCTAGGAGATCTCCTTTATTCCTCCCTTTCTTACAACCTCTACAACCCATCCATTGCCAATTCCCATCAATTCAATTTCCTAAATATGTCTCAGATCCATCTACTACTACCAACTCTACTGCCACCAACATGGTCCAAGCCACACCATCTGGGCTATGGTAGTAGTCTTCATCAATCTCTCCATTACAACCCATGCCCACCCCTTTCCAGTTCATCTTCCATGTAATAGCCCAAGAGACCTTTTAAAAACACAAATCAGATCATTGTGGGACCCTACCTAAAACCCTCCAGTGGCTTTCCGTGGCACTCAGAAGTAACTCCAAAGTGTGTGACTCACACCCCTGTTGCCTCAACTGCCCAGACCCCCATCATTTCTCACTTGATCCTACTTCCCCCTCTTCTCCACTTCCTGCCTCACAATCAATTCTCTATCCAGAGCCAATGATCTCTTTTAAATATGCAATAAATGTGTCAATTCCATGATTAAAATCCTTTAATGTCTCCCTATTTCCTGCTAGATTAGGTCTTAACTCCTCAGCCTGGCACTTAGGGACCTTCCAGAGTCCATGTTCCCACCCCCATCTCCACCCCCAACCCACCATCAGCCTCACCTTTGAACACTCCCTACCACCTTAACTTTGTCCCTTCTCCACCAAACTGCTTTTTACTTTCTTAAAAAAAGATTATTATGTAAAATTTAAGACATACATAAAAGTAGACAGAATACTAAAATTAACCTCCCCATACCTATCATCCTGCTTCAAAATTATCCAATTCCTGTCATTCTTGTTTTGACTATCCTCTCTCTTTCCCAGCCTGCATACTTTTGTTTTTCTGGAACATTTTAAAGCAAATCACAGATACCATATAAATTCATCTGTAAATCTTCAAGTGGCCATTCTCACAGAGAGGACTCACCAACCCACTTACTATTTCCCAAACTTGTTCCACTGTCTCCTGTGCCTTTGCACACTCTGCCCCTCCTGTTAAGAGCAGGCCTTGGTTTCCTCACTTCTCCACCTGATGAACTCCTAGGTATCCTTCAAAGCCTATCCCAATTGTTGCCCTCTCTGTGAAACCTTCCCAACTTCCCCTCTGTTGTGTTCCCACAGCACTTTGTACATACCCCACATATTTATTTATAAAACAGAAATATAAAAATATAGTCTATATAATATTAATATATCCTACAATATTACTGCATATTTTATATTTCATTCAAATATTATATACATGGTGTATGGTATCTAGTCTATTGTATTCAAATTATGTATTTGTGTGCCTGTCTCTCTCACTAAAGGGTGAGCTCTTTGAGGCAGACAATGTTTCTGCCTTTTCTCACAGCTTGAACCTACTGCCCAAGACATTGTTTATATACCTAGCATCTAGCACATTTTTTGCCTTGGCATGGCTAATTTGCAAATGTTTGTTCAACTAATATATTAATTAGGTGCAGTATCACAAAAAGAGTATAGAATTTGCAATTTAACAGACCTGAATTTAAGTCCCAGTTCTAGTGGTTATTTACAAGCCATTTTATCTCACAAGTCTTGCTTTCCTCATCTGGCAGTTGGAATAGTAATGCCTATCTCCTGGGATTTTTGTAAAATAAGAGAGTAAATATAAGAGTAATCACTAAATACAGAAGCTTTCCATATGTCAGACTTTGCTAGAAACATTGGCAAATACAGAGTAAGACCTAAAGCACGAGACATGCTTAGCGTGATGCCCAGCACATAGGCAGCACTCAGTTGATGGTGAGCCACCATTATTACATTTGAAGACGAGGCTGCTGACAGTCACCTTGTTTGTGCACACACCTCTGTGTGTGAGGAGTGATTGATGGATGCCCAAACAGTCCTGCCTGCACACCAGATGCTTGTCATTAGTTGGTTCCATGGCTCCGCGACTCTGCTGCTCACAGACTCTTCTGTTAGACCTGCCCAGCTGCTCTGCTTGCCACTGCAAGTTTATCAACCACATGAAACAGTCTACATTGCTTGATGCTGGGGTTCAAGAGAGCTTTAGAGCTTATCCAAGATGGTAGTCAAAGCTGGAGGGACTGTACATCCCAAATTGCCTGGGATAGCCCTAGGTTATGTTTGTGGTCCAGCATAATTATCAACAGTGCCTTCTTTCACTTTCAAAAGGATCATGGCTTGGACAATAAATTATGGGGTCATCCTAGTCAAGGGTATGCTTACTATTCAAGTTACTTGTTTTCAAAGGGGAGAAGGATAAAATCCTAAGTGAAAGTCTTCCTAGTGCCTTTTCAACAGTAATACTTTTTTTTTTTTTTTTTTTGCACAAGCTATCCCTTGTTTTGTGGCTCCACATGGCACATGGAAGCAGATCATTAGGGAAATTAAGAGTGGTACAAGCAGCCTTGTCTCACAGCCCCGGAGTTCATTTACATCAGGAGCATCATTTACATTGGCATCTGTTCCTGTAACAGCATAAGCAGGATGTCTTCCTGGACCTAGAGGGCATTCTTCTTGGGGCTCTACCTTCTGCTCTGTTTTTGGCCACAGGCCACATGGCATGGTAGTGCCTGAAGCCACACCTAGATAGATGGTCCCCAATCTCCATACCTCTTCTGCACTGCAGTCTTAAGGAAGTAGTAACTGGATTCTACAGCCTCAACCCCCAGCTACCGGGCAGCTTTTAAATAAGTCTCCAACCACTCCTACCTAACCCTGTGGTTCTCAGGGGCCAGAATGAGAACCAAGGGCCACAAACCACATTGGCTGATTTAACTATCTCTACTTAACCTTCTCTTAAGAATACTTAGCCTGGCTTTGGTGATAGTTTATGATCAATTAAAAGGTACTCTGTCAGGCAGACTAGGCCACAGATATTTGCATCTATTTAGTCCCTATTAAATCTGGTTTAGTCCCTATTAAATCTGTTTGGCCATTGTGTATTGTAGGCAAATCCTCAGTGTCAGCTGTTCCCAGTCAGAAGTAACATCATAGTGCATGATGATCCCAGCCATCAGGAACTGTGCTTGATTCATGTCCACTCTGTGCCCAGCAAAGCAAAGGAGGCAAAAAGTTAAAACCCATGGCTCTTGCTCTCTAAATGTAATTCCTCCTGGGAAAAGTAGAGCACAAAAACATGGTAGAATAATTTACATAGATCAGGGGAGGAACTTGCCCATGAATCACTGAATCTACGGATCACTGATATTGGGCACTAGAGGCACAGTTTCAAAAAACATGAGCACAATCCCTGCCTTCATGGGCCTTACAGGCAAGTGAGGAAAATGTACTAAAGGATTAGGAAGAACAACAACAGAAGTATATAAAAGAAGGGCTTAACATACTCTAGCATGGGAAGGTGGAATCTCAGGGACTGAATTTTGGAGGAAGTGGCCACTAAGCAGGGACCTGAAAGATGAATAAAAGTTAGCAATGTAAGCATCAACAAATTTTATTCACTCAAACACTCATATACCGTGTTTCCCCAAAAATAAGACAGGCTCTTATATTTATTTTTCCTCAAGAAGACACCCTCGGGCTAATTTTCAGGGGATGTGTTATTTTCCCCTCAAAGCCTCAGCTTGCAGCACGCATAGGATGGCCAGGATCTGACAGGAAGAGCCTTGTTGGTGGGGCTGCCCACACGTTTCCAGTCACCTCTGGGATAGTAACTGTCACAATGGGGCAGATGAGAAGGGCTGCTCGTCTTCTTTACCGCTTCAAGATGAAATGCATGGGTTGTGCAGATACGCTGCGTAGGCGCGCCCATCACTAGGTCTTATTTGGGGGGTAGGGCTTATATTGTGCAAATGCTTAGAAATCCTGCTAGGGCTTATTTTATGGGTAGGTTTTATTTTCGGGGAAACACAGTATTTAGTTCATATTTGTTGAGTGCTAACTATGGTGCCAGGCTCTGTATTAACTGCCAAGGAAACCGTGATAAACAACACAGATCGTGTCCCTGCCCTATGTAGCTTAAAGCCTAGCAGAGTTCCCAGAATGTTAAGACCAGGGAAAGAGTCTTCAGACTCTGAGCATTTTTGTTCCCTCCTATCTTTCCTGGCTAGTTAAGAGCAGGCAGGTTACCCTAAAGGTCAAGGAAACCAGTCTCCTAGCTTCTGGAACAATCCCATTCTGAGGCTATTAGGCCAATGTCTTTGCCAAATTCACTCATCTCTTTTCTAACCTGGAGTTTAGGTAGAGAGGAAGCCTAAGTTTTAGATGGTTTGGACTCTGAGTCAGGAATTCCTGGTCCCCTCTACAAATACACAGACATACCCCTTGCTTTCTGCTTCTTATTTATTTGCAAAATACCTCACTGGCTCCCAGAATCCTGAGGCTGGTCTAGTCACTCTGTTATGACCTTTTTCTCTTGATCTATATACCCATTAGAGATTGGCCTTACTTTCAAAACACCTCTATATGTTGAAGGAGGTAGATAAATTAGATAACAATCATAATCAGTACCCAATAATTATTTACTTTACAAAAGGTTTTCAGTCTAGGGCATTTTCCCCAATATTTTTATTAAAAATATATCAAAAATACTGAAAATTTTGAAAGAATTGTACAATAACACACATATACTCATCGTCAATATTGTACAATTAACACCTTTCAGCCGGGCGCGGTGGCTCACGCCTGTAATCCTAGCACTCTGGGAGGCCGAGGAGGGTGGTTCACTCAAGGTCAGGAGTTTGAAACCAGCCTGAGCAAGAGCGAGACCCCATCTCTACTATAAATAGAAATAAATTAATTGGCCAGCTAATATATATAGAAAAAATTATCTGGGCATGGTGGTGCATGCCTGTAGTCCCAGCTACTCGGGAGGCTGAGGCAGGAGGATTGCTTGAGCCCAGGAGTTTGAGGTTGCTGTGAGCTAGGCTGACGCCACGGCACTCACTCTAGCCTGGGCAACAAAGCGAGACTCTGTCTCAAAAAAAAAAAAAAAAAAAAAAAAAAAAAAACCCACCTTGCTACATTAACTTCGTCACATATATACCGATCCATCAATCAATCTATCTTATTTGTGGATGTATTTCAAAGCAAATTGCAAACATCAATACACTTCATCCCTAAAGACTACAGCATTCATTTTGACCTAGAGTTCAAAATTTGTTTACAATTGTTTTCCTTAGGTAAAAATTGCATAAGATACAATGTACACATCTTAAGTGTATCATTCAATGAATTTTGGCAAATGCATAAATCTGTACAATCCAAACTTCTACCAAGATATAGAACATTTTTATCACCTTAGCAAGTTTCCTCATGCCATTCCTTCTTCTAGTCAACCTCTGCCCATCCACCAGAGGCAACTACTATTATGATTTTTTTTCTCCATAGATAAGTTTTGCTTATTCTAGAACTTCTTATAAATGGAATCATAGAGTCTGTAATCTTTTGTGTCTTTCCACTTCCACTCAACATATTTTTTAGATTCATCCATGCTAGCACATGTGTCATGTATCAGTGGTTCATTCATTTTTTACTACTAAGCTGTTTACCATTGTATGGAGTATGTAATGCCTCTTCTGTAAATTTTGGCAATCCCATTGCCTTTCCAATATTTCTGTGAATTCGCAGGAAAGAAGAGCCAAGTGCCAGTAGGCAAAGAAAAGAATAGAATTTAGATGTCAGAGGCCAGAAAAGTACATAACCTTGGGACCACGTCAGGAAATGGGCTGGAGTAGCCTAGAGACCAGGAGTGTATACAGCAGGAAGACCAGTGAGGGCTCAGAGTAGGCAGAAAGTGGAAAAGGTGTGAGAGCTAGGCAGGACCTTGGGGGCCAATCTTGGGATTGCTTGATTCCTACAAGTATTCTCCCTTTGTCCCCAGTCTGAAAACTCCTGCCAGGACAAAGCAGGTAGGGCAGGTTCTGAGCAGATTCAACCTTTTTAAGGAAGCAAGATGGAAACTAAAAGACCTAAAGAATAAGAAAGAGACTTTTATGGAAAAAACATCCAAAAATGAATGTTCTAGGAAATTGCTGGAGCAAAGGCTTCAAGATCAAAAATAGGTTGAGGGAATTACAGAAGGCTAGAGTGGCTGGAATGTAGGGAATAACAAGGAGACAAGGCTGAAGAGCATGGATAGTTCATGAAGTCCTAATAGGCTGTAGAAATTTTGTCTCCATCCTCACAACAGGAATCTTTAGAGGGCTTTAAGGAGGAGGGGAGGAAATGATTTCATCTGTGTTTCAAAGATACCACAGTGGCCACAGGGCGGAAAATAGTTTGGAAAAGAGCAAGGGTGGAAGCAGGGATTCCAATTAGGAAGCTATTGCAATTGTCCAAGTGAAAGAAAATGTTTACATTGTGTTGGCCATAGTGGAAGTAGAAATGACATATAAAGATAAATTTAAGGGCCAGGCATGGTGGCTCACACCTGTAATCCTAGCACTCTGGGAGGCCAAGGCGGGCAGATCATTTGAGCTCAGGAGTTCGAGACCAGCCTGAGCAAGGGCAAGACCCTGTCTCTATTAAAAATAGAAAGAAATTAGCTGGAAAACTAAAAATATATAGAAAAAATTAGCCAGACATGGTGGTGCATGCCTGTAGTCCCAGCTACTTGGGAGGCTGAGGCAGGAGGATCGCTTGAGCCCAGGAGTTTGAGGTTGCTGTGAGCTAGGCTGACACCACAGCACTCTAGCCCCGGCAACAGAGTAAGACTCTGTCTCAAAAAAAAAAAAAAATGATAAATTTAAGAAGTAAAACTGACAGCGCTGTGCTTAACAATGGATAGATATTTGGGAGTGTGTGTCATGTCTAGAAAAATGTCTGGGAAAAGAACCACCCAAATCGTAACAGGGACTATCTCTGAATGGGGGGAATTATTTAATAGATTTTATTTTCTTCCTTGTGATTGTATTTTCTAAAATTCCCACAATAAACATGGACAACTTGTATAGTAAAAGATAAATAAATAAATAAAGTCATTACATTTTTTAAATCCTTAGTGAAGATGACATCAGAACCTAACCATTGACATGAGGGTGCATTTTGCTATGCTGACCTTCAGGAGGTCTTCCACTCTACAGAGAGGACCTAAAGTGTGTGAATGCCTCCTGGGGAACTGCCTTCAGGACCTGCAGCTCAACCCTATAATCTCCTCAATGATAGTACATCTTTTGAAAGAGGGCTTAAGTTTTTGGAAATAGTCATAAATTATTTGGAACCAGATCTGTTGGGGCCTGCAGCAAGTAGGGGTGGGGGTATGGCTGGGGTGAAAAGCTGAGTGACACTATTTTGGTTAAGACAAGCACCACCTGTGACTCCAAAGCCATAAGCCCTGGTTCTCTTTTTTGGTTGGTAAACTGGCTCTGAAGGGAGAAGGGAAATTCCAAAGAAAGCCTGTTTCCAACCTATACAGCCTCCCAATTTTAAAAATCAAAATCAATCTCATGATCTTACAGTCATTCCTAATTTATTATAGGCAAATACTCCTTTCAGAACACCGATGGGAAATTCCTCCATCTTATCCCATTTCTTCAACCACAGCCTAGGTTTTAGGCAGTGTCCCCAGATGGCACTAGTTCAATGTTCGGAGATAACATTCAGGAATGTTATTAAGTACATGAATCAGAAACAGAAGAGAGAGGCCTCTGCTGGGAAAGCAGAAGACCAAAAACTTTCTAGCACAAAAGGCCACAGCTATATTCCATGATCAAAGGAAAATGCAGAAAAGTGATTGAAAGCAAAATGCTACAAAACATGAGTTAGGTTTTTTTTATTTTTTTTTTCCAGTTCCATCACTTGAAATCCAAATCTGATACTAGCCAATCAGATGTGATTTTCAATCACAGGCAGTAGCTGTTTTGGTTCTAAAAGAATAATAATAAAAGAGTCATCTAACTTTTTCACCAGTTTGTTTTCAGTTCTCTAAAATGTACCTCTTGTCAGTGATATATTAGATGACTCTTGGTATTTTATAGTGATGCATAAAAATAATGTAATTATGAATGTGCCATTTGCAGAACAAAGTCAGTATCTTGGGGAAAATTGCTATTGTAATTGGCTGCAATAACTATGCTGGGTTTAAGGACCTGAAATATGTGATCGTAATGCAGAAAAACTAAGGGAAGTTAAAATAAGGATTTCAGTGTTAAAGTACATAACTTTCCCCAGGATCTTAGTGCCTGGGTATTCTCCGTTGGCTCCAGGCCTAGAAAGGGAAACCAGACTGATCCTCTCAACATCTGCTTTAAAATGAGCAAGAGCGAGCATGCTGCCCAGCCGTCACCTAAGACCATGGCTAGCCCAAAGCACTGCAAAACAGTGAAAAGATAAGACCCCACCTGTTTTGCCAAGTATTTGAGCAGATTCTTCAACGTGACTCTTTATTAGTTACTTACCCAATGGAAAGAGGGATTTTTAATGACTTATCCTCTTCAGAGGACAAGATAAGCTCTCATGGTCTGCCTCCAGACACAGCTTCCAAAACTGTAGATCTTATCATGATACTCCCCTGCCCACACACTCTTGGTGCTCTCACCCTGTTCCACATTGCCTGCAAAATAAAATACCTGAGCCTGGCATCCAAACCCTCTACTGTCTGGTTCCCAATCAACATTTCCAATTTTATTCACCAATACACTACACTCAAGGTAAATTTAACTAATTCCTATTTCTCTTCTGTGCCTCAGGCTTTCCTGCCTTAATCTCACATCAGTGTTCTTTTCTCCAGCCTTTCTCTGTTTTGTTAAATCCAATGGTGAATTTTCAGTCCTCATCTTACTGAACGTCTCAGCAGCATTTGACCCCGTGACGGCTCCTTCTTTCTTGAAATTCTCTCCTCCCTTGACTTCTGGGACACCTCACTTTCTCTTCCTCTTCCTAACTTATACATGTGGGAGTGACCCAGGACTGAGTCCTAGACCCTCTTCTCCTTTCTATGTTTTTTCCCTAGGTGATCTTACGTGATCTCATGATTATAAAAATAAAATAAAATAAAATAAAAATCTTTACAAAGATAATTCTCGAATTGATATCTTAAGTTCCATTCTCTGCCCTAACTACAGGCTCATGTGTCCAGCTGCCTGCTTGACATCTCACTTGGATCTCAAACCGAGTTCTCAGTCTCCCCCCACCCCACATACTATAACAATATATCTGCCACTCTTTCAATCTTCTCTGTCTCAGTGAATGGCAACTCTAAGGCAGAAGGTCTAGCCAGAAACTGAATCTTATATCTGTGTTCCCCTTTTCCCACATTCCATAGATCCAGCCACTGAATACGAGATGAGAGTTTTATAAGGAGATAAATGGCGAGTTCTAATTTAGCCTTGCAGAGTCTGGGGTGCCTGTTGGTCACTCACGTAGAAATGTGAAGTAGGCAGTTGCATTTATATATTTGTACCTGAGGAACGAGGTTCTGGGCCAGGGATTTGGGAGTCATCTCTAATCAAAGAAGTAGGAGATGAGTGGCAAAGAGGAGTCTCAAGTCCCAAATTTTTAGTTTGATTGAGTGGACAGTGACATCATTCACTGTAATATGGAACACAGGAGAAGGAACAGTTTTCAAGAAAGATAATGGGTAATAAAAAGAAGCAATAGTTAAGGAGACACCAAAAATTAAGAAAAAGTAATCATGTTATCTATTAGATGAATCAATGGTGAATAAATATGAATTAAAATATTTAGATTGATGAAATAGATGCCCTCCAAACATTTAAAAACTCTTTGTTTTCAATTTTACTTGTCTCTTTGCTTGGTATACTTTTTTACACTGAGAGGATTTTTAAAATTAAAATATACCCAACTTGATATAATAAAAATGCCCTACAATTCAAAAAAAAAAAAAAGATGATGGAGTCAGTCAGTCTTAGATATATTGAGTTTGAGGTGTCCATAAGAGACTCAAATAGAAATGTTAAGTAGGTAATAGCCTGTATAGTGTTGTAACTCAGGAAAAGAGTATGGCTGAGGATAAAGCCTCATGGAACATTAACATTTATGGAATTAATAGAGGACAGGTGGTCCACTAAGGAGTCTGAGAAGGAAGCGTAAGGCCCAATGAGAGCCACCCCATGCTGTCACATCAAACTGTCAGAAATGCAGCAGGACTTCAGCTCTTCCAGTTCCTGGTTTTCTCCCTACTTTAAACCCTCAGGTATATAGTTAGGAAACTTGTAGCCACTGAATGCTAGAGCTGGATCATATGGTAGAGATAATCTAATCCACAGTATGGGAGTGAAGTAGATAAACACTATAGCCAGAATGCCTGTTTGACCTTAAGTAAGAAACTTGTCCCTCTGCTTACTCATCTGTAAAACAGGGATAGTACATTCTTCACAGGGCTGTAATGCAGATTAAACAAGTCAATATTAGTAAAGCACTTAGAATAGTATCTGGCAGATAAATAAACACTATATAAATGCTTATTAATATAAATAAAATACAATAGAATCAGCTGAGGAGATTCTGGTTTAATTGATACGGGCTGCAATGAGACATCACTGTTTATTAAAAACTCCTTAGGTCTTTATCAAGTGTATTTAAAAAAAATAAAAATAAAATAAAACTTCTTAGGATATTCTAATGTGCATCCAGGGTTAAGATCTGGTGATCTAGTCCAATGCTTGTTAAACTTCAATGTCCATAGGGTTCACCTGTGATCGTGTTAAAATGCAAATTCTGATTCAGTAGATTCGGGACAGAGGCTGCATTTTTAACAAGCAACCAGGTGATGCAGATTCTGCTGGTCTGTGGACACTTTGAGTAGCAAGGCTCTAATCCAATTTCCTTCATTTTCCAATTGAAGTTAATGACTTGCCCAAGGTCATACAGCTATCATAGTTAGTAGCAGAATTGATTCAGGGCTCTGACTTCTCTTTTTTTTTTTTTTTTTAGCCTTCATCTTTACTACAGCCTCACACCAAACACCAAAGGTATCCTTGATGTCCAAGGTCAGCAGCTCCTTACATTTTTCTTTATATTGACTCCTACGACATATGGGACATACACATGCATCACAAAGGCATAGGCAGCCCTGGGTTCCCTGCAGCTTCCACATCTCTAGCTGTACCTCCTCACTCTTTGCCATTTCAGGAAATGTGTCCAGGTGTCAATGAATGAGGATGACACCAATAGAGGGTCAACTCCAAATGAACTTTTTGAACTTTTTCAATCATCTGAAACTTTGGTCCATTACTAATAACATGACCAGCACATCCCTCCCCATCAGTCTTGTAGTATCCATTAACTACAATGATAGTGCCATCTTAGAACTTTGTTTTTAAAAGGATTCTTCACGGTGACTCATCTTTTGAAGTGAATCATCTTTAGAAAAGGAAAATTGTCCTCTAATAAGGTTTGTGGAAATGTGGGCTTTCATAGCTATTGCTACTTGAAATGGGCTAGACCATCGGTGTTTGGTGGCCCTAGGTTGCAAGGGTCGCTGAAGGAATCTAGGTGGCTGTGTGAGCACCAAGACCTGGCAGAGAGTGGGGGGAGGGGATTTCATCCTGTTGTTAGCAGCCTCTGGAAAATTCAGGCTCTTTCCCCACCAGCCACATCCCCGGCTTTCCCAGAGGTCTTGTCCCCCATCAGCTGCTCCACCTGCTACTCAACTCATTTAAATGTCAAACCAGCTGCACCAATTAGCACAGACCCAACCATCCAGAGCCTGAAAAGAAATGAGGTGTAAATGCAAAAGTCAGGATGAAGAAGCCTTTACAAAATGCCTCCCCAGACCTGCTCTTATATTTCATCAAGGTAGGGAGGCTTTTTTGTAAGATGCTGTGGGAGTTGGAAGGGCAACACATGTGCAATAGAAAGCAAACAGGGCCAGGAAAGACCTTAGCTGATCTTTTCAGATTCTGTTTGCAGAGATGTATTGAATTTTCTCTGGAAACCTTATGACATTTGACAGAGGGAAAAAAGTACCTCTGTAACGTTTTCACCTGGGGATTGTTAATAAGCAGTACTCAACTGTGCATATGGATTAATCAAACTCATTAAAAGAAAAATGTTGATAATTGTGTCCAAATGTCCTTAGGTTCGGTGGCAGATACAAAAGTCACTTGGGACTTGCCTTAGATGGCCATAGGCACCCCTATTTGGACTGCAGATGATATTTAAATATCAGGTACCAGAAACAAATGGCTGCTTTATGACAGACAACAGTCTATACTTTCTTAAGTTTTCAACTGAGTCAAATTGGTAATATGGTAATGCCATGTCAAGGCTGAAAAATGATGGTTGTAATTACCACTAATGCTTTGGACCCCAGTTCCTCAAAGTTAGCCCAGAGAAACAATCTTCTGTTTGCCCTCCATCTTAAGGAAGTGCGGAAGCACCCACTTCCAGCTCTCAGGTCTGCTGCCACCAAATTCTTGTCACTAGCAATAATGCTCAAGAAAGAAGAAATGCACCAGGGCAAAGTCAGGCATATGCTCAAGAACACAGGGTTCAGCGCTGGAAGACCCAGAGTTGAGTCCATAATCTGCCACTAATTCACCTGGTAACCCCTCTGGCACTCTCTCAACCTCAATTTCCTCATCAGTAAAATGAAGGGAGTAAATGAGTTTCAGCCTTTTCAAAGCAACTCCCCAAGGTCTCTAGAATTATGTTCTAAGACTGCTTGTAAGGCAGAACTTTCACAAGTCTTCCATAAGCAGGTTTTAGTACTTAACACAAAGAGTAGGAATTTGGGGTCAGAAAGAAATCCCAAGACGTTAGGTCCTACAGAGTACAAAGATCTGGGTTTGCATCCAAACTCACCCCATCCCAACTGTGTGACCTTGAGCACCTTACATTACCTCTCGAAGTCCCAGTTTCCTCACCTATAAAATGGAGATGCCAATAATACTATTATACCTACCCCACTGGGTTCTGCTGAGCATAAAAGATGAGATGCATGCTCTTTTCAGGACAGGGTGAACATTCAAAAAGTGTCTGATGATCAGGTTTTTCATTGCCCCCTGAACATGCAACAGGTGGAAGAGAAGATGTCACCCTGTCTGCCTGAAGTTCATACATACCCACATATCTATCATAGGTCATCAGACAGAAATGCTGGCAATGTTGGTGGATGTGGACAGAGAATGAGTGGGACAGAGCCACATGTAAAACAAAGAAAGAAACAAACATGGCAAAAATACATTTCATAGGATGACTTCAGATGATACTTTGAATACTTATAGCTTTGAGTCCTTTGTTTTGAGGTTTTAGTTGTGACTGTGGCCATGATTGTTTCCAAAATGGAACTTATCTCCTTTTTCCCCAGAAAATATTTGGGAAATGCCCTACAGGTGGGGCAGAGGAACAATTGGCTTCATCCTTTTTCAGTACCTGTTATATTAGAGTCCACACTATTTAGTCCAAAGAATATGGAAGGTAGAAACTTCCTGAGAAAGTTTTCCTGGGTTTTAGAATCCTAAACTGAACTTAGCAGAATACATTACTTTGAAATGTACTATTTTGCCTTCTCACCACTCAAATTCAAAATCAAGATTATCTAAATCTTGCTTAGATCTCTGTGACGAGAGCCACCCCCTCTCTTCCTTCACTGGCCCAATAAGGTTTTCTTTCCAATCTTTTGTTGAAGCTTCTGAGAAATGACAATGCAGATTATTGATGTTGAGAAGCATTTTGCTCTGCAATTGTTTTCATTTTCCCCTTCAGAAGCAATAGCAATTGAAGAAAAATGAAGTTAGATTATCTTAAGATAGGAAAAAAATGTATGACCAAACAAAAAAAAATTACAAAATGTTCCTCTTTTTGCTGAGAAAAACAAATCTATTATTTCTTCTCTCTTGGGTTCCCAAAGGCCTCATACAGCTTATAGTGTTGGAGCACTTAATAGATATGATTTAATGGGATGATGAGGGCGGTGATGATGAAGATGATGATTTTAATGGTAAGAACAAATGCTTCCCCACTGTGCACATGTATTAGCCTTTTCTTCTGTAACAGAACCAGCATCATTCCTTTCCCATCTTTCCCTATAGATTGCCTTTTCTAGGGAATATTCCAGAAGGGTTTGGAGCAGGAGATTCAAGTCCCGACTCCACTACTTACCAGCTGTGTGTCATCAGACAAGTTATTTAACCTCTCTGTACTTTAATGTCCCCATTTTAAAATGAGAATAACATCGAGTGGGGAGGAGGAGCATGGGCAATATACATAACCTTAACACTTGTACCCCCATAATACACTAAAATAAAAAAATAAAAATAAAAACACCTATCTCATAAAAAAATGAGAATAACAATTGTATCTCTCTTTCCCAGTTTGGTTGTGCTGATTAGAGTAATCTAACATAAGCAAAGAACCTGACACATAGAAGGTGCTTAAGAGTTGCCTGCCATGGCAGCCCTCCACCCTAAAGACCATGATGACAGTTTGACCACAAAAACACACCCCATCATTCCCTACTCGTTCCCAGAAATGGCCAGAAAATTCTCTATCCTTAACATTGAATAATCTTTCCTCTTTTGAAATATCCCCAAACTCCTGCTTGCCCCCTTGCAGCCAACCAAAGACTGTCAAATATACCTGAAGACCAATGACAAAGTCTCCTCTACTTCCAAAATCCCCATCCTAATAGAATGCTTGCCAATCAGAGGCTTACATGACATACCTAGACTAGTCAAATTCACAGAGACGGAAAGTAGAGTGGTGTTTGCCAAGGGTTGGGGGAGGGGGAAATGAGAGCTGCTATTTAAAGGATCTAGAATTTCAGTTTTGCAAGATGAAAAGGATCTGTAGATCTGTTGTACACCAATGTGAATATACTTAACACTACTGAACTGTACACTTAAAAGTGGTTAAGATAGTAAGTTTTATGTTATGTGCTTTTGACTACAATTAAGAAAATGGAAAATGCAGATTCCATGGTGATTGGAGAGCCCCAGTGGGGTGGCATAAATTTAACAGGTGCAGACATCTTCCATGATGTCTTTCATTTCAAATGAAAGCCTACACTCAACACACATGCCTCCCTTCCATTAGGATAACTTTTGCATCTTCATATTTATCATCCTGCTAGTGAGACTTACTTCAGGGTAGGAGACTAAGGAGGCAGAAATGCATAAGATAAGGATTTTTCCACCAATTCCATTCCAATAGATACCTGGAAATTTCCTACTCCCCCTAAGGAATGGCACATGGGAATTCGCAGCTGTTCATCTCAACCATTTCCCCTTATTACCAGGAACTCTCTCAAAGTCACTCCACATGAGCTTTTGACTAAGCTTGTGCATCAACTGAGTCACTTTCTGCATATGAAACACATTTGTAATACATATTTAAAACCCCAGAGCCTACCTTTAAATATCCTCATTACTGTAAAACTCATCAGCAAAAACAAAGGACTCCAAGGCAAAAGTGACCAAACAGCACAAAACTGATGGGCACACAGTAATTTGGAGAAAAAAGAAAACTCAGCTCTGGTTAAAATTTCACCTTGCTGACCTGGGTTTTTTTATTATTATTATTTGTTTGTTTGTTTGCTTTTGTGTGGTGATTTCAGGACAGTCTGGGATATTTTAATTTATCATAGTGTTCATATAAACAAGGCAGTTAATTGTCCAAGTGTTTTAAATATTTCCAGCCTAATTGAGGAGAACATCAATATGGTTTTTTTGACCCTTAACTATTTGCATAATAAACTCTAAACAAATCTCTCATTACCAACTTCCCTAAAAACCAAACATAACCTGCTAAAAATGGAAAGCCCAGAAACAGATGGAAATGGGTGAGCCCAAATCAGCTTCATTCTGTCCTCACAATGTCATTAGACTCCATCTGCTCATGACCTTGCCTCTCCTTCCTCCATACCTCTCCCACTCCCAACTCCCCTGCCTAGAGAGGTGCCATCCTATCAGTAGATAATTACAAAATAGTCTCCTAATCCTTCCTCGACCATTGGATATCTGCTTAATAGCAATAGTCGTAGTAGTGATGATGATGATGATGATGATGATGATGATGATAATGATGATGATGATTAAGCTAACATCTACAGTTTATTGAACCTCTAATATGTGCCAGGCACAGCACTAAACATTTTATGTGCATGGTCTCCTTTAATGCTCATTAAAAGTACTGTATTGGAAAGTAGGTACTGCTGTTACCACACTTTACAGATCAGGAGAGTTGAGTCAAAACTTGACACACAGAGCAGTTAGGCCAAAATATAATAGAGCTAGTAAGTAGAACAAGATCTGTCTGATCTTTACTGCTCTTCCATACCACCCCTAAGAACTGTGTTTTCAGAATTAGGTAAATATCATGAAGAACTCCAGGTGTTAAAACCCACATTCATACAACATATGACTACAAAGTAAAATATGGTTTCTGTTTTTCAGCTAACCACCAGAATTTTTGTATCCTAGTTAATGATGCCAGTTGCATCCATGGGAGGACATACACTGATTCCAAGGACATAAACATTGCTCCAAACTTTCTGCTGCTCTTTTTGTCAGAACTGCCTCCAAAGCTCACTTTTAAGCCACTCAGGAAAATTTGTCTCCTTCCCAGAGAGACACAGCTTCTTTCTAAATCCAAAACATTCATTGCTGAGCATGATCACCCACCTAATTCACCACTGTGGGCTCTAATGATTTCTAGCTGTTTGTTCAAATATAGCCTATTCTCAGAGGACAAAGATTTGTCACTACTGAGGAGATTGCAAAGGAATGTGCAACAAGCTCTGAATGCAATTTGACAATTGGGTTTCTTCCTTCTTTCCAAAATTTAGCATGTGGTTTGCCTTTTCAAAATTTCATGGTGGGCTGGGAGTGGTGGCTCACGCCTGTAATCTTAGCACTCTGGGAAGCTGAGGCGGGAGGATCGCTCAAGGTTCAGGAGTTTGAGACCAGCCTGAGAAAGAGTGAGACCCTGTCTCTACTAAAAATAGAAAGAAATTAGCCAGACAACTACAAATCTATATAGAAAAAATTAGCAGGGCATGCTTGTAGTCCCAGCTACTTGGGAGGCTGAGGCAGGAGGATCGCTTGAGCCCAGGAGTTTGAGGTTGCTTTGAGCTAGGCTGACGCCACAGTACTCTAGCCTGGGCAACAGAGTGAGATTCTGTCTCAGAAAAAATCATGGTGAACAGGCAACAAGGAATCAAGAAGTTCCTTTCTGAATTAGAAAACGAACAAGCATTTCTTTGAAAAATCCCTCAAAGTGTAATGATAATTCCCAGAAAGTTTGCATTCTCCAGCAGACATTCATAGATCATGGATGCAATACCAGCAGAAACCATTTGCTACTCAGCCTTTGATATGGAGTGGCCAGAATCCATCTGGTTCCCTGGGATTATTCACAGTGAAACAGGAAAAACACTACTTCTCACTGCAACTCTCCTTCACTGTTTACTCCAGTAATAAATTAATTTCTGGTATAAAACTCTATTCCTACCCTATCTGATGTATGTCTGTGAGAGGAGAGATCAAGCCCCTTTGCCAGGTGGCTTCTTGGAGATAAATGGGCACTGGCAAACCAACTGCCAGTTGGTTGTCCTTGCCACCAACTTTAAATACATATTTCAAGCTGTCTCTCCTGCTCCTGCTGATAAAATATTCTAGCATATTTATTGCCCAGGAAGTGATCTTGTCAACATAAGCTTGATGTACCAAACCACATGGCTAAGTAAGATATATGTTTCATGGATCAATTGCCTTCATGCAAATAGCACATCGCTTTAATTTAACACTCTCATTAAGTGTCAAGATTTTTGCATTTGAGTGCCACAAAGGACACAAAGAGGAATTGTTGTTTTGGTGCTGAGGATGTTATACCAACCAAACATCCCTGGGTCAAACAATGAAACTTTCTATCTGCATGTGGGAGTTGCAATAAAAGGCAGGGAGGGACGTCAAAATAGCCTGAGTAAAGGACGGCCAACCTATGGCTAGCCCTTAAGCAACTGTGGAAGAAACACAAAAGCCATTCTGAATGGGATTGATGCTGTAATTAAATGTCATGTTATATTCCTTGGATTATATATTGCCTTGGAAATGCCGGGAAGCACTGTAATCAACAAGCAATAGAGAAAATTGGTTTCGTGATCTTTTTTTCAAGTAAACAGTGGATCGACCCATATGTCACAGGCACTCATGAAGTCTAGCATTTGCCTTTAGATTCCATTAAAAATCTCACCCTGAATAATCCAGGGAGCAATATTCTTGGCAAGTTATTGGGGGCTCACTAGGTTCTTGAATCTTCCCACCACCTTCCTCTTCTCACCTTTCATTTCTAGCCTCCCACACCTCTCCCCATTCTCTGATAGCCATCTGAAGTAACTCACAGACCTCAAGAAGCTGATCAAAGATTCTGCTCTGGATTAATATGGAGCTTTTGTGATTGTCTTAAACCTGTGTTTACCTCTGTAGGGTAGCAAATTCAAGTGAAACCCAACTGAGATACCCAACTGAGGATATGGTGTGAGAAGTACATTATAAACTAAATGTGTCTATAATATTCTCATTAGTGAGTAAAACTCACATCCCCACATGAACTGGAAGTGCTCAATTTCTTCCCCAGGGTTTTGTCTCTTGCTAGGCTGCCTTCATCAGAGTTGAGGCACAGTAAAATATCTTTATTTGTGTTTGTGAGCATGTAAGCCTCTGAGAGCTCTTTAGTCATTCTCCTCCTCAGTCTGGCTTTTAATATTCGTCAAGAGAAAAAAAAAATTGTTTCACATGTAACCTGAGCACATGACAATGTCCAAATCATTTTATAAGCCAGTGAAACACTGTAATAAGCACTGCTAGAAAGTTAGCAATGTCTGTAAACATTCCTCATGCTTGCTGCACATTTGCCCTGTTAACAGGATTCATCTGCATCAAGAAAAGTTTTAGCAATACTAATGTGGCATTATAACCCTAAATGCATTTGGCTTTTCTTGCCTGTAAAGAGAAACAGGAAGCCCTAGGTTATAAGGCTGAAGGACTGACTGGCTGTGAAAGCAGATCCTTCTTCCTCTGCCATATTATTTTCTTCCCGTAGAGACTCATGATTCTTGGTGAACTTGCTTCTTGGTGAGTCCCATGAAAACTCAAATTGATAACGAGGAATTTGCATTTCCCCCGGCTCTCAGGAGACTGCCAGCCGTAGAACATTCCCAATTTGCCATCTTTTTCAGCACAGCATGTTGCCTGCCACTAATGAATGACAGAGCATGAACATGATCCCTCTCAAAAGCTGTATTTGCTGCCACAGGAGTTTGTGGAAACATGAGGTTTGGCAAAAAGTAATTTCAAATAGGTTTGTCTGGTACTGAGACCAGATTTTTTTTCCTGCACCTTCCTTCAGAATGCCACATATTGTTTAGAAATCTAAGTAGTGAAACAGCTTCTAATGACATTCCTATACCTTTCAGCAGCCCTGAAGTTCAGTCATGAGAACTACTCATTGAGCTGCTTGTAGCACTTGCAGACTTGGTTAG
>VSMD01132131.1:0-30159 GCA_008750895.1 Mirza zaza
TTAATAAAATGTGGTATATGTATACCATGGAGTACTATTCAGCTCTAAGAAACAATGGTGATATAGCACATCTAATATTTTCCTGGTTAGAGCTGGAACCCATACTACTAAGTGAAGTATCCCAAGAATGGAAAAACAAGCACCACATATACTCACCAGCAAACTGGTATTAAATGAGCAGCACCTAAGTGGACACATAGGTACTACAATAATAGTGTATTGGACAGGGGGACGGGGGGGGGGATGGGTAGATACATATATAATGAGTGAGAAGTGCACCGTCTGGGGGATGGTTATGCTGGAGACTCAGACTTGTGGGGGGAGGGGGGGAAAAGGCAGTTATTGAAACCTTAAAATCTGTATCCCCATCATATGCCGAAATAAAAAAAAAATAATTAAAAAAAAAAAATCCTCAGTACTTATCTAAAAGGCACTCAACTATTTACCAAACAAACAAGTAGAGTATGGATTCTCTAGTCCACTCTTAGATGCATACATTCCTTTTTACTTTATTCATGTTGATTTATTTCTCCCTTCTAGCAGTTTCAGTAGGGGCAAGCTGGTACACTTTTTATTTTATGTTTTTTTGATTTGAGAAAAACTGGCTACCAGTGTTCTGGGCGCAGTAGTACAGTGCTGGACATCAGTTTGCAAGAGTGGTAGTAGTGCATTCCTTTGCAAAAGCATGCATCCTGAAGGCATACCATATTAAAACATTGTCATGATTCTCAACATATGTTTGAGTACCGACTTATTAAATTTATTGAGTAGCTAATAAAACAACTTATTTTTGTATAACATTTTACAGTATAAAAAGTACTTTTGGTTATATTATCTTGCTTAATTCTTGAAACCCATTGAGATAAGTTTTTACTATGCCCTCTAACAGATGAAGACATTGAAATGCAGGAAGAAGTGATTTCCCCTGAATTGCAACAATAAGTGCCTAGAGAAAGATTTTCCATATTCGGAGAATATTAATAGTTTTTGATCTCATGATTACCAAATTTTAAATCTCAACATTAGATGTTATTCAGAGAGGGCCTTAAAATGTGTCTATAATAGGTATGAACATACTTGGCGAAGATGAGGAACTTGATTAAGCACCGGAGACAAGTTATACATACAGCACTCGCTACATACAGCACTCATACTTCTTAGGAGCAGTAATAAAGAGTCCTGTGCTCTAGAGAGGGGACCATTTAGAGTGTGGCTTGGAACAGTTGTATATTGTGGCTTATGTCCTTCACTCTTGCCCTTGGGCAGTGTCCCCATTTCTCCAGCAAACTAGCATCTTATATCTTTGAGGAGCAGCCATTTAATGGACCTTTATTTTCTTACACTTTTGGTGGCAGCCTCTAGATGGCATTATAATCAGAAGATGTATTTAGATATTGAAATGTTTTCCTGTGCTGGAACTTGAGATTTTTAAATCCCACAGATTCCCACAGGCATGTCTGATCTGCTGTCTGTTTGCTGCCAGGAGCCGTCTCTGGGTGAAAAGGAAGCCTGCCCTATCTCTGAAAGTTCCTTCAAGCTCCTGGGCTCCTCGGATGACCTGTCCAGTGACTTGGAGAGCCACCTCCCGGAAGAGCCTGCTCCGCTGTCACCCCAGCAGGCCTTCAGGAGGCGAGCGAACACCCTGGGTCATTTCCCGGTGGAATGCCAGGAACCTCTGGAACCTGCTCAGGGCTCCCCAGCAGCCTCGCAGAGGAAACTTACGAGGTATCACTCAGTGAGCACAGAGACGCCTCATGAACAAAGGTAAGACTTACTTAAGTTTGTTGTATAAATAGCTGGGGCATATCCGTGACTAGCTAGGTATGTGCATCCCAGGTATGTTTATTGGTGAAAGAGGAACCTGAGTCAAGTTTGACTCTTGGCTTCAAAAGATAAAACTTAAACCGGTGACATGTTCCTTCTCAACTCTAGGAGGTACTTGTGCAAGTAACAAGCAACAAGGGTTGTCAGGAAGCAGGTAGAAATCAGCAACAGTGGCACTTAACGTGTATAACAATTACTCCTCAAACTATGAGAGATTGTTGGCTTTGGAACTTTGCTGCTGGCTGTGAGGAAGGTATGAGCGTGTGAACAGACAGTGTTCTCACAAGGAGGCCCGGAACGGCTTCGGCAGGGTGGAGATGTGGCCCACACAGGCAGAGCGCAGCAGCTGCTGGGCCTCTCGGGGGGTGGACACCTGGAAGGGGCCAGCAGCCTCGGGCTCTGGTCCCAGCTCTGTCATGAACTAGTTGTGACTTTGGCACATTTGTTGAGCTTCTCTGTATAACAAAATTGGAATAGATGTTTAAAATCTCTGTCACTGTGAAAATTCTAGATTCTTCTAACAAGATTTACCAATTTTAATAGTTGAGCTTAAATGAACATTTGGAATTTTCTGGTTGCAGAGATGGGTAATCAGAAGTTCTCCCTGTTCCTTCCCAGGGTCCCTTAGTGATTAAATTCAACCTACCTGCCAGAGACAGTAGAGCTCTTTCAAACCCTTTACCTAACCAGAATGAATTAGGACCACACCTGTGCAGTTGCAGCCCGTCTCTCTCTGGCAGCAGAAGCCACGGGACGGATACGTCAGTGCAGTTTGTACGCAGATGATGGAGGTCGGGACAGAGATGTGAGTCTGTGCAGTGGTGTTTCAAATGTCTCAGGTGAAGAAGTGACAAACAGGAACATCCCGGGATGATACAGTAGAGCCCTTCAGCTTTGTTTTCGGTCAGTCATTGAAAACTCTTACTGGTTCTTTGGAACTCAGCTGAGTAACCAGGATCCCAAGTTGCTTCAGAAGCTAACATTAGAGACAAGCATGGTCTGGCTGTAGTCGTGAGAGTTTCTCTCCCTGTTTAACACCCTGCCGACACACTGCTCTGTTCTGCCTTCCCACCTCTGTTTCTGGCCCTTCAGTGAAATGGGAGCATTCCCATCTGGAGGGGCCTAGTTCTCTTGCGAAGCCTGTTTCTCGCAAGCCAGAAGTGGTGGGACTTAGTACTTGCCTCTTCTCCCCTAAGGATGTAGCTCTGATGGACGCTGTGGGCGGCCTCAGTGAGAGGGGCAGGGAGTGTCTGTCTGTCTGTCTCTCTGGCATGGCCCGTTTGCTTTCTTCCCCTGTCGTGAACTCTTCCTGTTTATCTACAGGAAACAAGACATTGAAATTCAGGGCAGGATATTGTTCATTTTAAAGGGAAATGTATTTTTAAAACTTCAGATTTTTTTCTTTTGTTTTTGTTTCGATTTTTTAATTTTTCCTGTCAGTTCCTGAAAAAGGAGTGGAGAAAAAGTATTACCAGGAGCACAGACAAGCGGGGAGCGGTCAGGAGCAGCCTTCGGCGCGCTGGTTTGGCTGAGAACGGCCTGGCCAGGCAGCGCAGAGACAGGACAGGAGTGCAGGCAGCGCTGTCCTCTGTGGCCGGCGGCCCGAGGCCAAGCAGCCGGCTCCGTCCGCCCGCGCTAACACTGCTCTCTCTGGTTGCTGTCTAGTGTGGACGCCCCGCCCGTGGGCCAGTCTAGGCCTGGCCCGGCGCCTGCTCCTCCGCCGCGCCTTAGCCCCTCGGCCTCCTCGCCAAACTTTTTTAAGTATCTAAAACATAACTCCAGCGGAGAGCCAAGTGGGAACGCTGTGCCAAAGAGGTGAGCACACTCGAGTGGCGGGCGCAGCGCTGTCTGTGTTCTGGGGTTCACGTGGCCAGCACGTGCCAAGTGGGGTCCGTGGGGCCAGAGCCACCACCGGGATGTGTGTGTTTGTCTTTTTGTTTATATTTAGTCTTATTTTCAGCTGTCATTGGAACCAACTTGATTTTACTATGGATTAATTTTTTAAAACTCTTATGAAAACAGGTCTTGATGGCAAACTTCTTTATAGACTTACTTTCACATTTCCCCCCTGTTATATGCACACACACACGCACGGTTAATATCTCTGTTTGATCATATATACTGCAATTTGTGCCATATCAGAAATTTCCTGATTGATTTAGGAAATTATTTTTTTCCAGTTTAAAAGGAAGAGTCATTTGGAAGGGGGACTGTTTTTTTTTTTTTAATTCATTGATTTCATTTAAAATCAAATTTTATTGATTGAAAATGAAAAGTAAATTTCATTTGTGAACTCTTTTTAACTTCTTACATGGTTTTCTTAGCATTGAACGAAAATGTTTCTTTTATTTTGAAGCTTATATTTTATGCTTTGTATGTTTGTGTTTCTTTATCCTAAACTCTTTTTTTAACCAAACTCTCAGCATCTCCTACCGTAATGTCCTGCGGAAAAAACTTCATTCTTCTTCCTCTGTGCCAAATTTTCTAAAATTTCTGGCTCCTGTAGATGAAAATAACACCTCTGACTTTATGAACACAAAAAGGTAGGGCTTAATTTACATATATTAAGCCTGAATGTTAAAGTGTTGAATTATTATTAGATATACAAGGATGTTTTGATTGTTCTTTGCCATTTAAAAAAATAATTTTAGCTAAATATATTATATTATCTTTCTTACATGTTTTTGTTACTGAATGTCATTTTTAAAAGTGTGCAATCAGCCTGTTCTCCAGTTTTAACTAGGATTAATTTACTAATGTGTTATCTTCAGAAGAGTAAAGAAAGTCTTAGCCAGTTCTCTAAGTGAGCACAGTGTTTCTGCATGGTGAGCGTAGGGCTGTCCTACTAAGTCAGGATGTCTGCTCTGCGAGTCGAGGTGATAGCTTAGTTGTGGGTGTATACTCGGTGTGAGTTACAAGGTCCTCTTCAAGTCGTCCTGTGACTAGGAAAAAAATTAACCATTAAATTATATTCATATATATATATATATATATATATATATCCTTTGTTTTATAGTTTTTAAAATACAAGATATTCCACAGTTATCATCAAGTAACTGCACAATTTTTGCCTGACGGTTCTGTGTAATTAAGCTGCATCTTTTTTCCTTTTTTGCGGCAACCCATGGAGACATAAGCCTCTGCTGAGAAGATAGTCTCACATGCAGATTAGGGCAGATTGGGCTCCTGATGACAGCAGTTCTCCCTTTAGGCAGTTTCTCTTTCCCGAAGTGGCACCAAGAGAGGCCCAGTTGGAAGCAATGATGTGTGGAGCATACTTCTTAATGTCTGTTACGACAGATCATTTAAGGGTGTATAATCTTGCTCTTTTCATGAGAAGCCTCCATAAGAAAGTAGTCCTTAAGGAATGATGACTTACTGTGGGCTTGATTTAACTTCTGTGATTATCTGATTGTGTTTGTTTATACAAAGATAGCTTGTATTATAATTTAGTGCTTTGTTTAAAAAAAATGCCAAGCTAAACATATCCCATTAATATCTCCCCACCAGTCATAAATCAATCATCTTATAATTTTAGGGACTTTGAATCCGAAGCAAAGCATCTTGGTGACTGTGGCGGGACCCCAGTGAGGGCCCGGAGGCACTCCTGGAGGCAGCAGATATTCCTCCGAGTGGCCACCCCGCAGAAAGCGTGCGACTCTCCCAGCAGATACGAAGGTAAGACCCACCCCTGGAATGGAACTGTGAGAAGAGTGCCCAAACAGAGGCCCCTAGCGTCCCTCTCATGTTGGCAGGGAAGCAGAGAGCTGACCTCTTCAGTGTTGCAGGGTCTGAGGTGGGGACAGAGGTGGACTTGGGGAAGGAATCCAGAGCTCACGTGCGGCGGCCTCTTTGGAAACAGGAGCAGAGCAGTCTGGTGCTCCCAGTGGTCAAAGAGTGTAGTCTGCATTCAAATCCCAGCTTTTCCTTAGGAGCTATGAACAACAGTAAGCTAAATTTTTCACCTGTAATCGAGGATTTATATGCCTATTGCCACACCAGTCAAGATAAGGGAGAATGATGTCATTACTGACATATTTTTTTAAAGTGTTCAAAATTCATAATATTGGGAAAAAATGGTGCCATAGATGTTTCCAGTTTAAACTGCATGCTGTGGAGGCGCCTGTCTGGAGTTCCTGCCCGTTTTGTCTCTTGCCTCCGCCCCTGCATGGGGCGCCACGGCTGCCGCTCCCTCGGCAGGCATCTTCTTGCGTGGGCAGCTCCTCCGTGGAGCAGTGAGTTGAGTGGCCAGGGCCAGATTCTCGTTGCCAGTGTGAGCTGGGCGGCCGAGCTGTGCCTTACTCTTCCCTCCCCAGCGGAGAGGCCTGCCTGCTACAGAGGGAGGGCTGTAACCCCAGGTCCCACAGCACCCTTAGGGGCTGGGGAGGGGTGGGGAAGGGGTGGGGACGGGAGAGAAGCCCTGAAGAGGAACCAAGCTATGATGCATGTCAGCAACAACAACAGCAAGCGCACCGAAACCAGAGCTTCGGTGTTTGAAACAGTGCCCCAGTGTTGCGGAATGGTGTCCCTCCCAGGGAATGGCTGTGGCGATTGAAAGGTGATAATGTCTGCTTTAATGCTTAGTGCAGGGGGCAGGGTGTGTCAGGGCCTTTGGACGACTGTGTAAAACTACCTGCTCCATTTTAGAACCGTTCTGAGTTTCCAAATGAGCTTACTTAGACTGGACCAAATCCTGGCTCCCTGTCTTTTCATCCCTCGGTTCTGTTCTGGTCTCTGAAGCCACACAGAATAAATTTGCTTTTATTTCCTGCTCTTTAGTTGATGGAGAAACTGCCGCGTCCTTTCACGCCTTTCTGCAGGTGACTGCCCTTGTTACTGTCGGGGACATCTCTCGTCCAAGTCCCCAGCTGAATTCGGTGCTCCCTGGGCCTCTGGCCCAGGCAGCGCCTCTCCTTCCATGGAGCCGCCACAGTTCTGCTTGTGCAGATTGACCTGCTCTGCTTTTGCTTTAGGCGTTGGCTCTACGGTATCTTCTCCTTTTGGACATGAACTGTTATTTAAAAAGTGGACTGATTCCTGTCTATTCTTGAGACGCTTTTTAAAAGCTTTTTTTCTCAAGCCATGTGTACCTAGGAAGTGTTGGTCGGTTTTGGCCAGACCTTGTGGGGTTGTTTTGAGTCCTGATTCTGGTGACCAGTAGGGTGTGTATAGTTGTGTGTTGAGTGGGCGAGTGTGGCCTTTGTGTCTGTAGACCAGGGTTGGCCTAGATGCTGCTCCTCCCGTTCCTGGCCAGAGCCGTCACGGTTCATCATACCCCAGACAGTTGCGCTCCTGTTGGTGCGCCCTCCCGCCGCCCCACCTCCTGCACGGGTGTGCTGGAGACCCGCCGTGGTGGGCGCCTGCCTGTCCTCTGACAGAGGCCGCTCTCGCTTGCGCACAGCAGCCTTGCACTCGCCCTCCTGCTACCCCTCGGCCCACACGGCTGTCGCTCTGCCTGGCCCGGCATACCCTGCCTCGTGTGCCCACAGCTCCTCCATTCCCCGGGCTGCCCCTGGTGCTCCTCTTCTGCTATCCTGACTGTCCCATCGCGCTCTCTCCTGTCACACGCTCACGCTCGCCTTCTTAGTCATCTTCTTTATCGTCTGTCCCCCTGGTTCCTGCAGGCTCTGCGTCTGCTAAAGGCAGGCAAGGCAGTGGCCCAGGTCCTCACAAACCTGTGTGTGCTCGTCAGTGACTTCGTAGCTCCCTCCTCGTGCCACCTCTTTCTCTAGAGACACCTCCTTTGTGTTCTCTCTTCACAATTAAGAAATGCCATTTGGATTTCCGAATTATATTGTAGGTATTCTGTATGGGAAAGAAAAGGATTTGGGACTGAATTGGTATAATATTAATAACCACAAATTATGCCTTTTTTTATACTCTGCTAAGTGCTTTACATGAATTATTTCCTTTATTTTATCCAGCCTTTTCTACAGAGGGGGAGTGGAGGCTTGGAGTAGCCTAGGTCACTTTTCCCAAATCTCAGTTGCTAGTGGGAGCCAGAGGCAGGACCTGAGCTCATAGGCCTGAGCCCCAGACCCCTCACTTTGAGCCGCACACAGTGCTGGGTGCAGCCAGAGATGCCCAGGCATACCCGCTGGATGTGGTCTGTCTATACCTCCTGTTACAGGGCTTTTTCCCACAGGAGATTTCTGCAGTCACCTGTGTGGGCTAGGTATTCTCAGTATATCCACACGTCTCCCCATTGGCCAGGAACCAACAATGAATACAAAACATATTTCTTGAGCATTTCAATTTATGCACTTGCCTTCAGCCAACCAACCATCTCCCCTCTCCCTCCCTGCCCCATCCCTGTTAGTTAGCTTTGGGACTGGAGTGGGGAAGGCAGGGAGATTGAGGACAAGTCAGGCATCTTCGTCCCCCCGCCACTGTTTACTCCCATCCAGCAAGGTGCTGGAGCCTTCCACTGTGGTCTTTGACCACGTGGACCTGTGCTGGAAGCTCTCCTTATGTTCCTTTCCTCTGAGAGACCTTCACACCTACAGACAGGTTAGGGCCCTGACGCTTCTTTCCAGAGGTCTCTGCCTTGTACACACTGTCCCCAGCAGAGCCTGTGCTGCCAGAGGCAGTACAAAGTCTCTGTGCTTGCTCTGCCTGGTGGTTAGACCCACGGGCTGCTGCATGTCTGCAGCCAGTGGGCTCAGTGAGCTGCCACCCTGACTTCGGCGTGAAAGACATACAAGTGTGCTTGGAAGAAGCAGTTCTTAACAGCGCCTTTTAAAATCTGTTTCAGATACTCAAAATGACTATTTTGCATTTATATTTGGCAGTGCAAACTTTAAGTAAACAGATAGGAAATCATATTTCTTCAAGGTGAAAAAATGAGGCAGGGATATTTGTACTGTTCCATCCATTTTATCCCACTTGGAAAATACTACTAAACAAACTACCAGTAACTTGTTAATAAAAACTGCAGGGTTTGCATAGCAATATGGTACTAGTGAAGGAGAAATAGAATTTTCTGTAATTTGGGGGTTCTGATTTTTCTAGATGGGCCAAAACCTGAAGAGAAGAGTGTTACTGAGAAAGGAGTGTGGCTCCAACTAAATATAGTGTAAAAAGAGGGCAGATTACAGAGTCAGGTAGAGTGGGTAGAGGTGGAGAGATTAGACTGCACAAATATTGTCACAAGCAAAATTAGTCTCCCTCTCGTTTACTCAGGGATATGTGACTCTTTCTTCCATATACAGAACCCCTGTGAAATAATTAAGTTGTAAGAATCTGAATTTTATGTTTTAGTAACCTATCTGAAATAGGTAAGAAGTTAATTTATACTTAGAAATTTACTTATGTATGTCTAGTAACACCAGGGCAATCATTCCCAATTTTTAATAAATTCATCAGTGACCAATTGGTCTCTTGTAAGAATTCTGGCTTTAAGTTAGCAAAGTCTGAGCAGACTGGTTTTACTTCTAAACCTCAGAGGGGTAGGTGTCAGCTTCTCAGATGGAAAGTCAGGTGTGTAATAAGCACTATATTGAAGGGAAACTATATGATAAATAGGAAATCACCAATTTTTACTTGAAGGCTCGGCAAGGCAAATGTTTTTGTAATAGATTTGTAAACAGATATCCTGAAATAGAATGCTAAAAGTTGCATTGTGATTTAAATTTAAAGCAAGTGGCTTCAGTGATGCTTTAAGCCTGTGGTGGCCACGTATTTCCACTGCCCCAAAAACCCCAGGAAAGTGCATCTCCTCTTCCTTGTGCCATGGGTTCTTTGGCAAAAGGCTGTGCGATGCTGAGCATGTGAAAGGACCATCTTGGTAACTGCACTCGATGGAGGCTGAGATCAGGAGAGTGCTATTACATCCTGGCAAAGCTGCTGTGGCCGAGACAGACATGTTTGCTCCTCTGAGTGGAAGCTAATGATGTTTGTGTCTGTGTAGCAGCCCTCGCTCATTTCCAAAACCTTACCATTGGTCCCTGTCATGAGCCTGTACTGAAGATAAAACAGGTAGTAGAGGTACTCTGACCCCTAGATGAAGATGTGAACACACCTGTCCATTAAGTGAGTTTAGGGTGGCATTTTATAAACTTCTATGTGCTCGAAGTCCTCTGGGAATCTTGTTCAAAAGCAGATTCTGATCGGTAGGTCTGGGTGAGTTCCAAGGTTCTTAATTTCTAACAGGTTCCCCAATATGTTGCTGGTCCACTTTGAGTGTTGAAGACTTAAACCAGGCGTCCTCAAACCACGGCCCGCGGGCCGCATGCGGGCCGCCTAGCACATTTATCCGCCCCTTCAGGTGTTTTTGCCACTGCTGCCTGTCCTGCTTAGCAGCTGACTCGTCCCGGGCCCCCAGTGCGCACTCCCCAGCGCTCTGAAGGACAGTGAACTGGCCCCGTGTTTAAAAGTTTCAGGACCCCTGGCTTAGACTAAGCAACCATAGTAAACCTCATCCAGATCTTTGAGTCCTAGCACAGGCCTCTTTCTGTGAGCCTGCTCTGGGTCTCGACAGATGGACTCGAGGCATGTCCCAAGTCCCTCAAGCCTCAAATAAGTCTGGGTCATCACTGACAGATTTTGAGAAGAATTGTGCCACCAGAAGCAAAGAGTTAGGGTGGTGGGGAAAACACACTGATAAAACATGGTTGTGGGTATAAAGAAAAATCTGCTGATGTCAAATGAATCCAAATGTATGGCTCTTTCCTATTTCCTGCCATTTATTTTTCTGGGTAGCCTTGTGTCTTGTGTGGTACCAACTGCACAGAAACTGTGCACGTGTTTGTTTCCTCAGCTGTGGGCTCTAACCTAATTATCAGGTCTGCAAACAATGCTAAAAGTCAACTTCTGACTAGATCTTTGGTAGTATAATAAGCCCCATAATTTTTTGTCTTGGTGTATTATGTGAAAGATAATTCTTTGTTATTAAGAAATAATTTTTTAGGCAGCTCCCAACTTTAGAATGGGGGAAAATCCTTTTATTTACCTCTGTGTGCCAGAGAACAATTTTAAACTTAGTATTACACTTTTCATTTAAGCATTTCAGATTACATTGTGCATTTCACCAACAATAAAAACTTTCAAACTTTACATGTCTTGTAAAAAAAAAGAAAAAAAGAAAACCTAATATAGATAAGAGTTTGTTGATTTGAAACCCATTGTATAAGCAAATAGTCCAGTGAAATTAAAGCTCAAAGGTTTTTTGTGTTGTAGATATAGCTGTGTCAATATGCCTAATTTATAGTAACTTTAGTTAAGTGAATTAGATATTAGATATATATTTAGATATAAACAGTAATGGCACAACCAAAGTATGTAATCTGAATCTTTAGGATGAATATAGTATTGTGCAAAATGTAGAAACCATTTTATGACTATGATCTATTTGTGGTATATATAACCAAGTTTTTAATAATTTATATACAATTAGGAAATTTTAATGGTTGATGTAAGTGGAATAACTACAAGTGACATTGCTGGGAAATGTAGGCAGTGACATCTGTATCTGATCCTTTGGTTTTGATCAGTGGTTCTCAACTTCGTTCACCAAAACACCTAGGGAAATTTTTAAAGATACAGGCTTGGACTTGCCCTGCTGGCACTCTGTCTCACTGAATCAGCTGGTGGCGATGGGGCCTGGGTGTGAATGCTTTTTTTCTTTTTAAACTCCCCTTAAGCTCAAGATTCTCATTGCTGTTGTATTGAGACTGGGTAACTTGAGAAACTATCACCACTTGGTGGCAGTGTTGCACCCTGTGTTGGTGGCTGTGGTTTCTTTCCAATCTCAGAGAGGCTTGCTTAATTTTTTTTTTTTACATGTTTTTGATCTTGTTATGATATTTATATTTCTTGTTCATTTGCAACTTATTTGAATGGAGAGCTCCTTTCTGAAATTGAGATGTTTCTCTTTTTCTACAAGGTTTTAGGGAACTGGCAAAACAAGGAAGAAAAAATTCTTCAATTGCTGGAGATATATGGCTTTTTAAGATTGTTCTTAATTTACTTTCTGTATAACTTCGCTTTTCTGTGGTGAATAAACACCAGGTTCGAGATAAAATATCACAAGCCATGAATCTGATTGTTCATGGATTTCTGTGGTTAAAGCTACTTGACTTTTCCCCCCTGTATTGTGCTTTTTGGCATGTCGTTTCAGGAATCAGAGAGTCCACAGCGAATGGCAAGGTTTTACCTTGGCTTGCTATTTTTGTGCCTGTTAACTACTGTATCTTAGAGCTGACTGAGCTTTTCCTAGTGAACCACTGGCATTTAAACAGCCAGCCCTTAAACAGTGTATGAGAGCTGGAGCCAAGGTTGGTGAGGTACACGATGTTATCACAGCCACTGCTGCAGTGTAGGAAGACTTTGGGGGCAGTGGGCTGGGTCAGATGCCTTGGATTTGAATCTCTGCCCTCTAGTTCTGACACCAAGTGACACACGATGATGGTACACACCCAGCTGACAGGTGGTTCCTCCTTAGGGCTCATTTGACTCCAGAGTATGTGCCTGTGCGCCTGCCTGCGGGATAGAGTCCAAAGTAGAAGATTTTGATGTGCTCCCTTTGCATTTTAATCTATACTAGAGAGCCATTGAAATTTTTAAAGCAAGGGAATGGCAAGTAGTTTGAAAATATTTTCAGGAGGACAAAATTTGTAGACCTATCTGAACATGAAGCAGCTTCAAAATCAAGCCGTGTCTTGGGTGCAGAGTTTAAGGAGGCACTCACTTTCAGGGCCCTGCAGGTGGTGACCCTGTGCATACAGTGAGCAGCTCCTTAATTTCCATGTGCTGGGTGCGCTAGCCTCTTTCTGTCCCTGTGGGCTGTATAGTCTATAGCCTGCAGCCTGCTTAAGTAAATGGATAGCCCTACAAGGGAGAGAGGGTTTTAGATTAGCTCTGAGAGAGGGATTCCTTGGCAGGATAGGTTTATTTTCATTTTGTTTAAAAAATAGCTTTATTGAGATATACTATCAAGTTTACCCATTTAAAGTATACAGTTCAATGTTTTTATTTTAGTATATTCACAGAGTTTTGCAATGATTACCACAATCTAATCTTAAAACATTTTTGTCCCCTTAGAAAGAAACCTGTAGCTGTCACTTCCTAATCTACTGTTCCCCACCGTCAACTTGCCTAGACAGCCACGAGTCTGCTTTCTGTCTCTATAGATTTGTCTGTTCTGGAGGTTTCATATAAATGCAGTCGTGTAACATACAGACTTTGGTATCTGACTTCTTTCACTTAGCATAATGTTCTCAGAATTTGTCATGTTGTAATATGTATCATCTATGCATTCTTTTTTATAGCTGATTAAAATTACAATACAATTATAATTTATTGTAATTAAAATTACAATATCCATTGTAAAGATATATCATATTTGTTTATCCCTTTACCAGTTGATAGACATTTGGATTGTTTCCATTTTCTGGCTGTTATGAATAATGCTGCTGTGAACATTGATGTGCATGTTTTTGTGTGGACAGATGTTAGCAAACGGCTTTGCGTGTGAGCTGGCATGGAACTGCCTTCTCTGGGGGGCTTTTCCTGTGATTCTTACCTGCCAGGATGGTGAAGCCGGGCGTTTTCCCTCTGTCCCAGGCTGAAAGGGAGGGTGCTGGGGATCTGCGTCACCCTCTCACGTGCATGGGAATGCGGGGGAAGCCAGGTCTCCAGGGAGCCTCCAGGGTTTCCACAGCTCTTCCTTGCCCCAGGGAGGGCCGAAGGGCCACAGGTTAGTGGCATTTGCACAGAGCTACCTTTCTTTCAGCTGTTCTCAAACTGTGCCCCACAATCCCCTGGAGGACTTGTAGAAACCGATTGCTGGGCCACACCCTGAAGTTTCTGATTCTGGAGATGTCTGGGCTTCTCGTGGGGGGAGCCCTCAAGCTGCAGCAGCTGCACAGCAAGGGTACCTCCTGTTCTGATTCCAGCTCTGGCCAAGAGTCCTGAGTGGTTGTTAGTATAATGCAACAGAGTGAAAATTAGAAATGTGTTCTATGGCAGATGATGAAATAGCCAACAAATATTGTTTTCTTTGCAGTGCAACTATGCACATATTCATAATAGCCATTGTAATTATCCTTATGATGTATTAAACATTTAGTGTGGGTGTTTTTACACAGTTTACACCTATGATTCGTATAGGTACTACTGCCCATCTTTTAAGACACGAGGCTGGAAAGATTGAATGTCCCGCCTATGGCTGCAGCTCTTACAGCCAGGATTCACACTGGACTCTGAATCCAGGCTTTTACTCGCAGTAATGAACCGTTGATGGTTTTAGGAATAAGTTATCATGAGTTTTGGCTTGTTTGCTCACTTTAATTAGTGCTTGTACAATGACTGGTTGTGTTAGAGTGAAGGAACATGTCATACTGGAAATATTCTAGAATTAGATGTGAACTTTTGCTAATAAAGCACACATTCGGGGCATTATTGGTAATCCTAAGTTTTTAAAAGCAGAATTAGGATCTTGCTAGTCGAACGGTTTCTGTTACTTGTGTACATCCCAGTGAACGCACGGATGTCTCTGGAGGCAGCAAACGGGTGTGACCCGTACCCCAGCTGGCTGCTCCAGAGTCCCAGCTGTCAGCCCGTCCAGGAGCACTCGGCTTTGGGAGGCCCTGAGATAAAGCCCAGGGGTACCCTAAAGCACTTTCTAAATGGATATTTTCCAAGTAAATTTGTTTTGTCATTTTCATATAAATGAAAATATTGGTAGCATGAGTACTAACAGAATTCTAAACATCGCTTACCAACGTAGGAGCGGTGTAATTACGGTCTTTCATAGTTCTGAAAAGGATTTGTAGTACCAAACTATGCATTTTTATACTTGAAAGAATAATAGGTTTTCCACAGAAAGTGGAAGAATTGTGGTTCATTTCCCCTTCAGATGCTTTAGTTTGAGAACTTTTGATGAAGGACAGTTCTGGTGGTGAGAAGTTCTCTCAGCTGGTCCAGGTTTTGGGGGTTCCATTTTGCAGCAGCATCTTTGCCAGGTAGTTACTTAGGAAAGGTTTTTCTTTTTCTTACTGGCACCAGCCTTTTGTCGTGCCATGGTTGTATTGGGGGTGAGGGACGTGATCCGAGCAGTTTGTTTCTTCAGCTCTGCAAAGACGCAAATTGCTGAGTGAAGGCCGGAGGTCTTAGGCAGGGTTACCTTTCTTAACAAAGTGGTACTTTTTCCTGTCACTGCTTGCAGACAGAAGTTTGAGTTCTGTTCTCCCTTGGAGAGACCAGTATGTACCATGTTCTGAAAGTTTTCTTCTGTTATCCCTAATGCTACAGCCTCAGTCACCCACGGTGTGTGTCCCAGTGTGCAGCAGGCTACGTGCAGTTAGACCAGATGTTTGGCAGCACACAACAAAGTCACTGGATTTCACTCACTCCTGGGGGCATTCCCCCCAACTTTCCATTGCCCAATTTTCTGTCTTGCTGTTTTCACATTTTTTAACACCTTACTTCTTGGTACCAAGGTAGACATCATTTAGAGATTGTGTCTGGTTGACTGTACATTGCTGTAACCAACGAGGGTTTACTCTTTCCTACCTAACAGCGGTCTGGGTGATGGGAGAGCAGAGCTGGCTCAGTGGCTCCATGACATTACCAGTAAGTGAAAAACCTTCTGTTTTTCTCTCCCACCCTCATGGATGCCTCCACCTCTGGCTTCCCTCCAGTTCCAAGCAGAACAAAGAAGACAGCATCAAGGAGGAAAGGGTGACCTTTCTATGTCCAGAGAGCAAACCTGTTCCAGAAATCCCTAGTGATTTGTTACCTGAGACCCACTCACCTGGCTCATAGCCACAGGAGGCTTGGAGACACGGGTTGTCAGCTGAGCTCGTTGCCACCTTTTATAGCATTCACTGGAATGGCCGGGGTGGGCACTGGAGGGGCTGCAGCACTGCCCTGTGGAATGTTCTGGTGCTTCTGGGTGGCGATATTTCTTCAGGCAGCCATGACTTTGCACAGATTATTTCCTTTGCCCAGAAAGCTCCTTCTGCTCACATTCTCCCCTCCACTCCCAGCCCACGGTGCTGTGACACCCACAGCTTTCCTTATCCTCTCAGGCCACCTGGCTGTCACCCATTCTTTTCCTTTCTTCTCAGACGTAGTCGACCTCTCCATTCTGGTGTTCCTTACGGGCTTGTGTTTGTCCCTGTTGGGGGGGCAATAAGCTCCGAGAGCTTATTACTTTGTCTTGGGAATATTTATCTCAGCTTCTATATCTGTGTGGTCCAATGCAGTTGCCACTAGCCCACATATAACTGCTTAAATTTAAACATAAACTGATTTCACTTATGTGCAGTAAAATTTAGTTCTTCACATTAGCTTCATTTCAAGAGCTACACATGGATAGTGGCTACCATATTGAGAGCACAGCTCTAGAACATTCTCTCATCCCAGAAAGTTCCTTTGGACACGCTAAACTCTTTGAGATCTCCCATCCCCTGACTCAGAACCAGAAATGTGGCACCTTTAGAGTGGTGCTTGTATTGTGTCTCCTAACTGAAGCAGCAAACTTCGCACAGAGTCAAGATTTTCCATCACCCATTCGACTCCTAAAAATGATGTTACTAGACCTGTAAAAGGTATTGATTCCAATATGTTCAAGGAATCCTAGAAGCAAGTGGGGACTTTGAAAAAGTTATCCATTCCAAATTCCTTGTTTTACAGATGAAGAAACTGAGGCTCTCGAGGGAAAGGAACCCACTCAGGGTCACACAGTCAGTGGTAGAATGGACTGGAATCTTTGTTGTCACATCTATTCACTTCTCTTTCCATTAAACCATATCTGATTATCACCAACCTGTTTTTCCCCCTAATTATGTTCTCTCCTTTCCTACTTAACCAGTTTCCCGTCCCCGGGAGGAGGCGGCTGTTTGCAGCTTCTTGGCTGTCCTCAAGTGCTCGCCACGTGTGGGCAGTGTGCAGGGCAGCTTGGGAAGCAGATGAGTGGGAGCCTGTGTCAGCCGATGGATGGGTTAGTTGCGGGAAACAAAATGATTCAAGCTAGCTTCATCAGAAGGAGGCTTTTAAAAATCAAAAGGGTAAGGGCTGGGAACTAGGAAGTTGTCAGGAGCCAAGGACATCTCTCTGGGTCTCTCTTTGGGGTCATGCAATTTTGGGGGGGCTTACTCGTCACTGCATGTGGTCGTGCTAGCCCCCAAATCTGTGTGACTGCTCAGCTACACAGCCCTCTTGCTACTGCTGTTACCTGGACAGCCGAAGCCACAGGTGCCTCGGACACCACCTGCTTGCCGCAGGGAAGCAGCCCTCGTCTGTCCCAGAGCGCTGTGTTGCTTAATGCTCATTGGTTCCAGATTTCTCTAGATCCAGCAGAAATAAAACTTCAGTATGTTATATTTACAGTTTCAGAGAATAGTTTGGGAATTGCTAATTTTTTAAAAAAATATAAAAGCCCATCATTTTTATATCCTTTTTTTATATCCCAAAGCTTAAAAGACACCACATTCCATCTTCTCTGATTATTCTTTCTATACACCTAAAACCTGTTTTTTGAAATTGTGTTAGTTTAGTCCAAATCAGTATGTTCTAAGTTAACATAGTTTATGTTTAAACTTTGTTGTTGAAGTAATTTTAAGGTTCTTGATAATATAGTGTTTTATTGTTTCCGAAGAATAATGTCAAAACATCAGCGATGTGAAGAAAGCAAAGATATTGCTGTTTATTTTTAGTGGCATAATGACTTAGGTCACTGCCCCTCGACGCCTCTCATGGGGGCTTTTGCCTTTTTCCTTCTCTGGTCACCCCATATTAATATAACTGCAGTCCACTGCCACAGCTCATTTGGTTGTGATCTACTATAATCAAACATGTTATCCACTGTCGGTCAGAAATGGTTTTATTCTCATCCATTTGCTACTTTATTCTTCCTGAAATGGTACAGTTCTGTCTCTGTAGTCTTTGGCATGTATGTCTGTATTGGTTTTTTATTTTAATTTTTTTTAATTAAAAAAAAATTTTTTTTTTGAGACAGAGTCTCGCTTTGTTGCCCAGGCTAGAGTGAGTGCCGTGGCGTCAGCCTGACTCACAGCAACCTCAAATTCCTGGGCTCAAGGGATCCTCCTGCCTCAGCCTCCCAAGTAGCTGGGACTACAGGCATGCGCCACCATGCCCGGCTAAGTTTTTCTATATATATTAGTTGGCCAATTAATTTCTTTCTATTTATAGTAGAGACGGGGTCTCTCTCTTGCTCAGGCTGGTTTTGAACTCCTGACCTTGAGCAATCCGCCCGCCTCGGCCTCCCAGAGTGCTGGGATTACAGGTGTGAGCCGCAGGGCCCGGCCTGTATTGGTTTTTGTCTGAGACTGTAGACTCTCGGACAGCAGGGTGAAAGGTTCTTTTGTTTGCTTAAGTAATTCTGTCATAATACCCTGAGTCTATGGAGCTCAATGAATTCTACTTGATATCGTTGGTAGATTATTGGGAGCTTTTCATGTTGGAAAGAAAAGGGATTCTTAATCTGGTACCTCATTTTACAGGTGGGAATACAGGCTCAAAGACCACGGCACCCCAGGAGCCATCGTTTGCGTTGTGTTCATGGACAGTGCGCAGGGTGAGCACCTGGTGTTGGCCAGCTGCAGAGCAGCCTGCTTGGGCGCCCTGGGTGTAGGGTCTGGGTTGCTCCCGCACTTCCCACCTCTGGGACTTGGGCTGCTACCCTTTGAAAATGGGGCTGGCAGTAACTGTCTTCTTCCATCAGAGGCAGTGTTGCACGAGGAATGAGAGCTTCCTCGAGAGTCGGGCAAAAGTGCAAGCCCTTAGGGGAGAGAGACAGGGCCTGGAAATGTTCTGATGCCGTGTTTTGAATCGACGCGGCCTTCGGCAGGAGAGCCTGAGGTCTCTGGTCTCCATTAAGTCAAGACCGTCCCTGCACACGCCCACACTGTCCCAGCGGCCAGAGTTCCAGGCGTGGCCCCTGAGCTTTCCCGTCGCCCCGTTTTGGCTTGTGGCCCTTTGTTGTCTCGGCATGGCGCAGTGCTGGCTAACAGCTCCCTTTATAGTACATATTTCTGCAAATGGCTTCTGGCCTCTCGAGGGGAAAAGGGTCATGTATAATTTCAGAAAGGCCCGATTGGAGAGTCATTGTAGTGTCTTGGTTAAGAGTATAGATTTTAAAAGTTCTTTTAATTATTTTTAATTGTGGTAAAAACATATAATATTACCATCTTAGTCATTTTTAAGTGTGCAGTTCAGTAGTGTTTTGCATCACATTATTGTGCAGTGGGATCTGCAGAACTTGTTCATCTTGCAAAACTGAAACTCTGCACCCAATAAACAAGTCCCCAGCCCTCCCTCCCTGTTCCCCCAGCCCTGCAGTCGCCGTTCTACTTTCTGTTTCTGTGAGTCTGCCTGCCCTCGATAGCTCCTGTAAGTGGACTCATACAGTGTTTGTCCTCTGTTTCTGGTTTATTTCACTTAACATAATGTCCTCAAAGTTCATCCATGTTGTAGTATATGACAGGATTTCCTTCTTTTATTTTAAGGCTGGATTATATTTTATATATGCACCACATTTTGTTTATCCATCTGTTGACGGACCTTTGGGTTGCTTCCACCTTTTGGCTTTTGTGAATAATGCTGCTATGAACATGGGTGCAAACGTCTCTTTGAGATCCTGCTTTTAGTTCTTTTTAATTTTTTGAGGAACCTCCATACTGTTTTCCATAGCTGCTGCACAATTTTACATCCCCGTCAGTCATGCCCAGGGGCTGCAGTTCTTCCACATCTTCACCCAAACTTGTTACTTTCTTTCTTTTTTTGACAGTGGCCATCCTAATTAGTGAGAACTGACATCTCATTGCGGTTTTAATTTCCCTGATAATTAGTGATGTTGAACATCTTTTCATATCCTGCTTGGCTATTTGGCTGTTGGTGTATCTTCTTTGAAGAAATGTCTACTTAAGTCCTTTGCCCATTTTTTAATAGGGTTATTTGGTGTTCTGTTGTTGAATGTGGAGTTTTGCATCTGACTGGCCTGAACTTACATCCTGGCTCCTCCATTATGAGCTGTTTGACCAAGAACAGTTGCTTACCCATATGCGCCATGGTGTCTTCAGCTTTAACACCGGTGTGATGATGGCATCCACCTCATCATTAGGCATGTTGGGGCATTCATGAGGCAGCACTCAATAAAGAGGAGCTATTGTTACATATAAAGAGTGCGGGCAGCCTGCTCCTGCCAGGGATGTGTAGGGAGTGCACGAGCTGCCTTCCCAGCCCCTCCACAGACGGCAGCCATTCTTTAAGCCCGCCCTCAACACCTGCACTTTACACATCACCAGACTTTTAGGACAATCAAAAGGATGTTCTTGGATAACCAGAGACTGTGGCATAGGGAGACAGTCATGTTGCCAAGAAGAGCCTCTCTGGGCCTCCTGGGCAGGGTGCTGGTAGCTTGCACAGTCGCTTCAGCTTTGTGGCACAGTGTGAGTGATGGCCTCAAGTCACAGCCGCAGGAAACCAGTTTCTTAGGCAGCAGCCGAATGCTGCCACACGCCCCGGGTGCATGCCTCACTGTGCAGCTCTGGCTCCTAATTCAGGGACAGCAAAAACCTCCAGCCAGCCATGCTGAAAGACATAGGCAACAGGGGGTTCTTTCAGAACTCTCTTGATCGGGAAGACAAAAAGACTGGGAATCATTGTAAAGAAATTAGTCATAGATGTTTCACTCTTTAAAATCATCCCAGCAAAACATTAAACAATGTGCAGCTTTCAAGATGTCCCAGAGGCTGACGTGTGCAACGAGGTAAAACCTGGCTGTCTAAGCACACAATGACCAGGCTTAGAAGGATTGGTTTTTCTATTGTGCTGATCTTCTTTGGAGTTTAAGGTGCAACTTTTAAGCTGAGTGTGCAGCACTTGATTTTCTGTGTTGGGCTAGGATGTTTAGAAAAGAATTCCTCCTTTGGAGTGGTAAATATGTAAGTTTTTACTGAATGACTTTATTTAATCAAAGCAGCCAATTTCTCCTACCTCCCTTCTTTGTTTTGTCCTGTGCTTGAATATTTGGTCACAAGTAACAACCCTCAAGCGTTAATGCCAAGTGGAAGCTTAGTGTGCAGAGATTTGCCATATTCAGTTATGGTCAGTAGAGATTTTCAAAGGAAATGATACCTCTTTAATGAGATTTTTGGGCCAAGTAAACTGTAGTAAGGTTTATGAAATTTACTTACCACAAAATAACTTGCAAAGAACATTTGAACTTGTCCACTTTAACTCGCAGAACAGATTAAGTTTGAGCATTTGAAATCTATTGGGATTTTAAATTTCTATCAGTGTCCTGATTTTTAAGGGAAGGAAGCCATCTCAGCGGTCATACAGTCTGTTTCTGTTTTTTTGATGAGAACATCGAAGCTTGAAATTGAACAGCTAAAACCGAGTTTGCCAAATGCCTAACAGTCATGGGTACCCAAAAAGAATGCTCCTTCCCAAGGTGATTTCTTTCAGGATGTGGGCCTTATAATGAGAGCAGTGAGGTTGGGGTTTTCCAGGTGGAAAGGTCTTAACTCAGTGAACACTGTAGTGAGTTGGGGAAAGAATTGGATTCACTATTTTAAACTTCTTGTTTCATCATGTGGACTTCCCCATCCCCTCACCCCAGCAAAGTGCAAAAGTATTTCCTGACTTTTAAGTCACGGGCTTCCTTTCATGGATTTCAGCTGTAGATCACATCCAGATAAGCATTGTGTAATGGGGCGGGTGGGGTCCCAGATGCCCAAGAGGAGGGAGAGTGGAGGGCAGTGCAGTTCATCACTGGAGCTTGTAGTAGTAGTTAACCCATTGTCAGTGGAGTTGACCCCAAGTCACGGAGTTCTCCTTTCAGTGCTGCTGTGCAAGCAAAACCCCCGCCAGGGTTTTCCGTGCCACTGTTGCTGACCACCTGTATGTGCTCCTGGGACTTTCCCTCTCCCCTGCCCCCAATTTCCCTTGGCCACGCATTTCTCTCTTGCAGTCCCCACATCACCTTCTCCTCGAGACCCTTCGCAAGCTCTGCTTCCTGTTCCTGTTTTCCTCTCCTTCCCTGGCAATTCCTGCTGAACGTCTCACCAGCTCTTCTGAGGGCATATGTGACTTTGATCATTTTTTATTTCTAGTTGAACAGATTCCAGTGCCACCTCTCTGGAGATGAGTCCTGAGTGTGCCTGTCCTTCCCTGGCTTCGTGATGTGAGGCTGGGGTCACGGTCCCCTGCCTTACGAGGCTTGCTCCTTTGTCGAGCTCTGCACCCCATTATGCTGTTTTCAGGGTGATTCTGGACCTTCAAGACGCACACAGTGCAATGCTGACATAAACCCCAGACTATGGAACGGGACTTACGTTTACTCGTAGAGTGAAAATTTTAAGAAAAAGACAAGAAGGAACATCTATAAAAATATGAAAAGTGCTTATCTTTGGGAGGTAGGAATATATGTAATTTCTTTTTTAAAAAATTGGGCTGGGCGCGGTGGCTCTCGCCTGTAATCCTAGCTCTCTGGGAGGCCGAGGTGGGTGGATCATTTGAGCTCAGGAGTTCGAGACCAGCCTGAGCAAGAGCAAGACCCCATCTCTACTATAAACGGAAAGAAATTAATTGGCCAACTAATATATATAGAAAAAAAATTAGCCGGGCATGGTGGCGCATGCCAGTGGTCCCAGTTGGGAGGCTGAGGCAGCAGGATGGCTTGAGCCCAGGAGTTTGAGGTTGCTGTGAGCTAGGCTGACGCCACGGCACTCACTCTAGCCTGGGCAATAAAGTGAGACTCTGTCTCAAAAAAAAAATATATATATATATATGTGTATATATATATACACATATATATATTAATTATATTAGAGTTTATAGTTTCTCTGTGATCAATTAAAATATTACTTTTTTCAGAGGGAAAAAAAGCTAATCAGCATACCTAAAAACCCTCTTGTGGGCCAGAGAGGGAAAAATTGGGCTCCTTTTTTTGGAAATTGCCATTTGTGCCAGTGTTATATTACTTCACAAGGCACTGCGTTCCCTCTCCTTCCACAGGGCGCCTCTTACCTGCCCCTTCTTCCTGTTTCCTGGCTACCACTCAGGTTCCAGTTCCACCTGTCAGACCTAGTGAGCTGTCCCTTCTGCCTCTCACGGTGGCTGTTTCTGTGACCGTGGCTTCGGTCTCACATCATCGGGGTACACTAACAGAGCTTCTCACGGTAGTCCAAAATTTGCATTAAGCTATCCCTGCCCTTGACATGATGAGGTAGATTTGTTGTGTGCTGTTAGAATGCACACATGCCGAGTGCACAGTTTTACAATACAGCACGGTACTGGGTGCTGGGTCGAAAGTGGGTCTGTGCTAGATTAAAGGCGTGAGCACATGTCGTGAGGGGACAAATGAACGCCAAGGGAGAAAAGAGGATGGGGATCGTTGGGTATGTGGGTAGACCTAAGTTCAGCGTTCTGAATTGGAAAGCTACAGCTATCAAGAAGTCTTTTAAAATTCCTGGAGGATTTTTGTTGTGTTTCATTGCTACAATGATATTTTGTAGCATAAACCTTAAAAATTGGAGGGTTGCAACTTTATCAGGATAAAATGATCCTTTTCTACCCCCCAAGTTTAATAAATATTAGTTAAGTACAAATTAAATACACTAAATCTACCCATCTGTATCATAAATGACGTGTGGTAGAAGCTATATCTTTACTCTTGGTTGTTTCATAAACCTTAATGCTTTTTTGCTTTGAATGCATTTTGTCTGGTTTGATATTGAAAGCTCGTGATGGTCTCATGCCTTTTGTCTGCATAGTCATCCTTTTTTCTCCATCATCAAGTGATTTTAATTGGATGTTGGGCTTATAAATCAAGCACTGGCATTTCACCCCATGATACTCCAGGGACTTGAAGCATGTGTTAGTTAAGTGCCTGCCTGGGTCGGCATGTTGGCACTGGTGGGGTTGGACGCACTAGTCTAAATCTGCCTCTTATGGTGGGGTGGGTCAGGTCATCTTGAGTCGAGAAGGAAGCCGTCTGAGCGAGGAAGCAGGATAAAAGATAGACCAGATAGCAGAGTGCAGTTTCGAGTCCTGTCCCAGGACCTGGCTTAAAGTTAAAGAACAACAAAGATGAAAAGCACCGAACAGCTGCGCAGGTCAAGTGTCCGGTGGTGGCACAGATAGCAAGTGCTGTGAGTTCAAAAGAAAGGGCGGCCCTGAGTTGGAGCACTTGCTGTCTTTGCTCAAGCAGATCTCTCTTTCTGCCCCTCCTCCCCCCACCATCAGGCCTCCCCTCTCCCTGCAAAACAAATTCTGAATTTTGCCAATCCATCAAGATTCAACTCAAGGCCATCTCATTATTTTTGAGATGTTACCTCAAAGCCTTGTTACCTGTGTTTTCATAATACTCCTTTTTTCTTAGCCACAGACTGAACTCTTTTTACAGAAAAGCTGACAGAGGCCCTATAAAACATTAAGAACTGCTATGCTGAGATGGGGTGGAAGGTACTTTAGAACCAGATTTGCTCCTGCTTGGATTACATCTTTGTGGGGCCCCCCATTCACATGTTGGAGCCCTAACCCCCAAGATGAGGATATTTGGAGGTGAGGCCTTTGGAAGGTGATTAGGTTTAGGGGAGGTCATGTGAGTAGGGCCCTCATGATTGGGATTAGTACCAGTCTAAGAAGAGACCCCAGAGCATCCTCTCGTGCTCTGTGAGGATGCAGCAAGAAGGAAGCCATCTGCAAGTCAGGAAGAAAGAGAATTCTCACCAGAACCCTGCCGTGCTGGCTCCCTGCTCTCAGACTTCCCCTCCAGAACTGTGAGAAATGAGTGTCTGTTGTTTAAGCCTGCCTGCCCATAGTGTTATGTTATAGCAGCCCCCGCTCCCTTCTCCACCACTTCCCGGGCCCTGGCACGGACTTGCAGGTGGAGCTTCATTGGGAATAGTTGGAAAGCTGTCTCTCCATAATGTGGCCACTTCACTCTTTCCAGGTCTAGTTTGGACCCTCCTAGCATCTCGTGCTAGGGGCAGGGGAGATTTGAGGGTGAGGAAGTTGGTTTGTTCACCGTGATTATTTTCACCGTGACTCAGTAGAAACTGAGAAGCAGGCAGGCCCCGAGATAGCGCCACGCCTTTGTCGGCAGGCCTGTGGCAGCAGGAACAGCCTGGTTCGCTGTGGCCCCGGGCTGGACAGGAGGCTCACGGCGGAGGGGCTGGAAGCTGAGCTGTAAACGAGCTGCCTTTCTGCAGATGGGAAAACAGCACGGGTTGAGAACTTGTGATCTTAGCTTTTAGTAGTATATTTTTCTGTTTGTGTTGGGTGACTCATCAGTCTGTGTATCTGACTGTGTTCAGATATGGAAGTTTTCTGGAAGGAAATTTGCTGTAGTAGTGTGGGTAGTTGATCTGGGTCAGCCAGTGTCTGAATGCATTTCTTAAGAAAATGGTATTAATTTCAGTTCAAACTGTTGCGTAGTTTGGCTGGTGTTTGAAAAACAAGTAATGTTGCACTTTTAAACTTTGTTTAATGGCCAGGTCATCCATAATGGATGGAGTAATTGATTTCAATGGTTTGTTTAAAAGGTACCCCTGTTCCTCGTGTCACATATGTGAAGCCACTAATTAGGCTAAACCTGTAACCCAGAATAAGTGCTGAAAATGTGCTGAGTGCCAAAGGCCAGGGGCTCTCAAACTTTGGGATGCGTTAGAATTCCGAATTGTACACACCCAGGTTACCGGATCCACCCTGGAGTCAGTGATCAAGTTGGTCTGGGGTGGGACCAAGACTTCGCATTTCTGACACACTCCAGGTGATGGTGGCAGTGTGGGGAACACGTTTTGAGATCTGCTGCCATAGACTGAACTCACAGTCAAGGTTCTGTGGACTGTGACCCAGGTGCTGTTGGGGGCAGTCAGACAGCTATCTGGACGGCTCCACGCCCACAGGGAGGTCCAAGCAGAGCAGGTTTGAGCAGCAGCTGCAGTCACAGCGAGTCAACAGTGCAAATGATACGCGCTGGATGGTCTGACACCTTCTGAAAAGTCCACGTGGATGAGATCAGAGGGCTGAGTGTGAGAGACAGTCAGGGCAAAGCCCTGTGTGGTCCCTGCTCACGGCTCTCTGTTGTTTCCATCTCTTCTCCAGAGCTCGTGTCAGGATGGTGGGCTCGCTCAGCACAGGCGGTCCTTGCCCTCTCCATCTGACTCATCGCTGGCCATCTGCGTGCATTCCTGCCCCTACCCTGGGCCGTGTGGAACTACTTACAATCCCTGAGTTCATCGTGTTGCCTTGTTTTAATTCCTGCACTTTCCGAGGAAGTAACCGACCTTCCCTCTCCATTTGGCAGTCAGGACTCAGCGCTTGTCCCCTACCCCTGAGAAAGGCTCAGTTAGGATCATCTTTTCTGGGGGGAGGGCATCCATGATGGACCCCTGCACTCTTGGCATCCCATGGGCTGCTCTGCTCTTGGCCACATCTAACGCTGACCTGCAGTGGCAGCTTGCTCAGTGGCTCTTTGGGGATAAGCTTGGTTTCATTTCATCATTATTCCGGAATGGATCGAATGAGTGATTTGTCACAGGAGGGTTTAACACCTTATGTGTAGTATGTTTCTTAAAAGGTTTTATATATATAAGGTTTTATGTATGTATAAAGTTATGTATGTCAGATACCCTGCATCCCTATGTAGATATATATGAAGTTTATATATGTAAAGTTTTATAATAGTTTTGTATAATTTAAGAATAAAACTGGGCCCCTCTGACTTCTCTCCCTTCTTCTTGGTCTTCCCCTAGAGGCTGCAGGCTGCCCCAGTCTCCTGCTCCTCAGAGCTACTCTTGTGTTACTTTCTGTGCTAGGGCAGGGATGCGGGTTTCAGAATGGCTGAGAGGCTTGGCTGAGGTTTGCCTGGATGCCCCCGGCGCACAAGAAGGTGCCTGGGGTCTCCTGGGGCAGGGAGCAGCAGGAGGAGCTGTCCCCGAGGGCATGACCTGGGAGCTGGGCTTTGTGGGGAGCAGGGCCAGCCAGACAAAGGAGGGCCAGAGGGCATCCCAGCCATCGTGGAGCGGCTGCCCTCCCCCACAGCTCTTGTGACCACGGGCCCTGGGTGCCCCACAGCAGTGGCCAGGAGCCTCCTGTTGGGGAGCCCCGGGACCGCGCCAAGACATTCCTCATAGAACAAGTGTTCTCTTCCCCGGTATTCTTCAGTAAACCAGTTTTCTTTTTTATCCCCAACCCTAGTCTGATTGTGGAGAAGTCTCAGCAACAGAAAATTTTGTGAATAGATTGTCTATTTTCAGAACAAAATAGATAATGATGCAGATAGGAAGTCAGCACCTACTCCTGGCCAGGTACTGTTCTGAGCGCTCTCAAGGATTTTTCATTTAATCCCTGCAACAAAGCTGTGGGAAGTGGGTGCTGTTATAGGCAAGAAATGGTCAAGGAGCCTGCGCGTTCTGTGGCAGCAAGTAGTGGCACTGGGATGACGAAACAGTCCTGGCACGTCTCGTTGTTGTGAGGATGACATCGGTGCATACGTGGAGCACACTGCTGGCATGTAGTAAATGCTCAAAAAATGTGATTTAACACCTCTTTGAGCCTCAGTTTCCATATCTGGGAAGAGAGCGGGGTTGAGCTAAGTCATCTTCTGGTGTCCCTTTCAGGTGTAAGTTTCTGTTCCTGTGAGTGCTGGTGGTTTCCTCCGCAGTCCTGAAGATGGACGGAAAGTAGGGGCGGCCAAGGCAGCCATTGTACGGCGGCTGCTGGGGGCAGTCCTCTGGGGTGCCAGGGCCGGCTCCCTGGCCACGGCCTCGGGCACATGTCCTAGTGGCACTGCCCAAGGGCTTTGGTGGGCTTTTCCGTCCCAGCCTGTCTCATAAGATTGCAAGGGTCACAATTTGAAATCAGTATTACAGAAATGGAAATGGGAGAGGGCAAATTCTTACAAAGATCAGCATTTTATATTCCAGCTGAGGCTTAATATTTATTTCTCTTTAGTTTTATTATCTATAATCTAGAAATGAGAGCCCTGACTTTTAGCCTCCTCAGAAGTACAATATCATTCCCCTGGCAGATGCAAAAACAAATACTATTTATTTGGAAGGATAATTTTATCCCATGCATCAGATCTTGTCTACAGCTTTTTCTTGGTTCTTCTCAAGCTCCCGTAAATCTCAGTTTTTACAGCCCGCACTTCCAGGCACTGGAGAAGAGCAGAGCTCTTGGTGCGTTGCTCCTGAGCGCTGGCAGCCAGGGCATTGTTGGCCGGACGACCAGAGCCTGTGCGGGCCCTGCTGTCCTCTGCCTTCATCCTCTTCCTGTGTGCTTCCTCCCACTCCACGCAGTCCTTCCTGCTTCTCCTTTGAGCTGTCATCATGACCCTTAGCCAGACTGAGTTGGGACTTGGGGCTTTCTCATTTCCGAGTGGTCTTCACACAGCCTTGGACTGTGTAAGAGTGTGAGGACAGAGGTGTGCAGGGCCCTTGCTGTGCTCCTTGCTTCTGCGTATCTTGGCTTCTTTCTTTAAGTGAGCGTGCCTGCCTCCCTGTCACAGCCTTGCCTTCCGCTGGCCCCGTGCGGGCAGCTAGGCGCCCTGTTCTGTGTCGGCAGGTTCTCGGCACTGCTCCACCGCGACACTGGCCCTGAGTGTCTGAGCCACTGGGCCGTGTGCTCCCTGACGCCCAGGATCTCTTTCCAGCGCCAGAGAATGTCTAGGTGGTGCCAGGCTTTTTAAAAAATAAATCCCGATTTTCTGGGATTTCCCATTTCTTACAAATTAATACATAGATGCCCTGGTGTTCTAAGTAATCTAGAATTAGCCATCCTTGTCTTCTGTTTTCACATGCATACCATCTAGTCATTAGCCAAAATGGGTAATTTTCAGTGACTGACTGATAGTTACCTAGACATCTCATCTGTGCTGGTCCATTTACCAAAAGTGGCTCCCATCATTTCCACCTCTCTGAATTGTACCTGTCCTTCGAGAATGACATGCCCTTCTTCCCCTTCCCCCCCAAGTCAAATATAATGGTGATAAGAAAAATGGTGGCTGACATTTTATTGAATGTTTACTATGTACAGGCTTGGAGTCACCCCCCCCCCCCGCCACTTTTACCTATTTAATGCTCACAGTAATCCTGTGAGCTAGGCAATATTATGCAGATTTTTTGGAGGAGGAAACTGAGGTGTCATGAGATCAGGTAATCTGTTTGAGGTTGACTAGCTGCTCATCATGGTGGAGCCTGAGTTTGACCCCAGATATCTGGTTCTAGGGCCTATGCTCTTGACCTGATAAACAGCAGAAATTCATCTTTCTTTCTTTGTTGAACTTCTAGAACACTTTCTCTGCATTCCGGAATCTTCATTCTAGTAGTCCTGTACCTCTCTCAGTCACCCTGTTAAAATGTGAGGGACTGTGTCTTTTTCATACTTGGATTTTTAGTGGCATGCCTTGCATGTAGCAAGAACTTAAAAGTATATCTTTTAATCAGATGAATGTTTTCTTTAAAAAATTCTGTTTTCCTATAGTTGGACTATCATATAATGCAACTGTAGAAGATAACGAGGTTCTTTGGATTATTTTCCCTAAAAACATCGAAAGAAGTTGCGGTAGAATTGAGAGCAGTCTAGGGTAAATGCATCCGTTCTTTGAGTGAATGTTTCTTGTGCACGTGTTGTTTCCCAGGCGTGGGATATGGCAGGGGCACAGAAATCTCTGCCCTCCTGGTCTCTGCCTTCTGTAGTGGCAGTAAAGCTGTTCATGCTTTGTAAACAGCTGGACAGCATTAAATCTACACGGTCATTCAACTTTTTTTTTTAAGAAATTTTTTTCAGCTCTTGGTAACAGGTTCTGCAGACGTTAATCCCTATTGCTGTGTTAGCTCTTTTCCAGAGATTGAACGTTCAGTTTCAATTTCAGTTTCTAAGATCTATTCATGTTGTTAAAATGGAGGTTTCAGAATAACTGGAATTTTAAGAATTTATTTTTTTTCTTTTTGGCATGGGAATTCCGAATTTTCAGGAGGGATGGAGAGAGTTATAAAATGTTCTTTTGTGGGGTAACGTACAGAAAAGGCCATAAAATTGGAGAGTAAGTATCTAAATTTCTTCGTTGTCTTCCTGGAGATCCTTTTTCTTTTTTTTTTTTTTTGAGACAGAGTCTCGCTTTATTGCCCAGGCTAGAGTGAGTGCCGTGGCATCAGCCTAGCTCACAGCAACCTCAAACTCCTGGGCTCAAGCAATCCTGCTGCCTCAGCCTCCCAAGTAGCTGGGACTACAGGCATGTGCCACCATGCCCGGCTAATTTTTTCTATATATATTTTAGTTGGCCAATTAATTTCTTTCTGTTTATAGTAGAGATGGGGTCTCGCTCTTGCTCAGGCTGGTCTCGAACTTCTGAGCTCA
>VSMD01132133.1:0-46097 GCA_008750895.1 Mirza zaza
GACATAAAGTGGAATTTGTGATTTTGATTTACATTTGTTTTTGATTTACATTTCACTGGTGACTGATGTTGAAAATTTTTTCATGTGCTTACTAGCCATTTGTATATCTTTTCGCAGAAATGTTTATTCAAATGCTTTGTCCATTTTCATTAAGTTTTAAATGTTTTGTGTATCTTCCTGATATAAGTCCTTTATCAGGTATATGACCGGCAACATGATATATTTTCTTAATTTTCTAGACCGTATTTTTACTTTCTTGATGGTATTTTTTGTGGCACAAATGCTTATGATCTAAGCTCATAAAGATTTATTCTTATGTTTTCTTCTAAGTGTTTTATGGTTTCAGCCCTTAAATTCTGTTGTATGATCCATTTTGAGATAATTTTTCTATACAATATCTGGGAGGAGTTCAACTTTATTTTCTTGCATGTAGATATCCAGTTGTCCCAACACCATTTCTTTAAAAGACTATTCGTTAGCCATTGTATTGTCTTGGTACATTTGTTGAAAATCAATTGACCATAAATTATGTGATCATAAACACAGGAATCATAAAAATATGGGTTTATTTATGGACCTCTTAATTCTACTCTATTGATTTATATGTTTTATGTCTATTCTCTTTGTTAATGCACTTCAACAGGGCTTCTGTTCCTAGCACTCCATTAAAACAGTTGTCACCATCAGTAGTGACTTCTATGTTGTCAAATCCAGTGGTCAATTTTCTTTCTTCTTACTGCTTTTCAGCTGTATTTGACATAAGTGATTTACTTCCGTGTAAAACATTCTCTTTTCTTGGTTTCTTTGGCTGGACATTCATTTGACTTGTCTTCTTCCTAACAGCTTCCTTTCTTGGCTCTGTATTCTTTTCTGTCCACCTAAATATTAAGTCTTCCTGAGGCTTGTTCCTGGATGGTTTACTCAACCTACCCTCTCTTCCTAAATGATCTCATCCAGTCTTATGACTTTGTTTTTCACAATTATATCTCTAGCTGTGACCTCTTCACTTATCTATTCTATTTATACAACCAGTTGTTTATTTTATACCATCATTTAGATGCTCACTAAATAGCTGAAATCTAATATATCAAAAGCTGAAATATTGATTCCCTTCACTTCTACAAAAAAAAATGATTTCTCATCCAGTATTCCCAATGGCAACAGACAACACTGTTATAACTGTATATGCTAAAAAGAAGAAGAGGGAGGAGGACATCCTAGTGGACATAAAGTGGAATTTGTGATTTTGATTTACATTTGTTTTTGATTTACATTTCACTGGTGACTGATGTTGAAAATTTTTTCATGTGCTTACTAGCCATTTGTAAGGAAAGGAACCCTAAGAGGAAAGGAACCCTAAGAATCATTCTAAATTCCTTCTTTCGATCATTTTTCTCACTAATTCATGAGTATATCCCATTGGTTCTAACTCCAAAGTATATCTAAAACCCCTAATTTGTCCATGTAAACTGTTACTGCCTTAGACTAAGTAACCAAACTCTCTTGCCCAGATTATCACAGTAACCACCTAATTGGTTTCCATTATTTTACTTTTCCCCCCATAAAATCCATTATCCACATGAAATCTAGAGAGATCTCTGAAAAGTAGAAATCAGGACATATCACTCCCCTGGTTAAAATTTCAAAGTGCCTTCACAATGTACTCCCTTAGTATGGTGTGTTCATTCCTTCTCCTGAAAAGCAGACCTCAAGAAGGGAATAGAAGCACCAAAGATAAAGAAGAAAAAGAAGAAATGGGCAGGGAAAGCCTTTAGATTGCAATGCAAATATGAAATTTGTAAAAGGAGAGGGAGAAGGAAGGAGGATCAGGGTAGACGGCGTCTCAGACTTCAGCAAAATTCTGAGAAAGCTTTGCCAGATTGATAACGAATCCTTTTACCAAAGTTTTTCACTGGAGGAGCTCCACATCCCACCAGAATGGGCACAAATAATACCCTCACATTTTCATCACTGGCAGGAAGCAAGGCTTCAGCACAAAGGCAGTGGTAGATACAGAAAGGCAGTGCTGTGGCGTCAGTAAAGAAGGGTCCCATAGCAAGAGATCTAAGTGGCATATTTCCATGGCCACCATGCATGACCTTTAAACCTCTTTGTGATCTGGCTCCAGTCTACTTCTCTGCAGTTATGTAGCAATATTCTTCTTTTTCTCACTACATCGGCATTTGTTTTTCTCTGCACAATCCAAGCTAATTTTGAGTTAAAAGCTGTCTCTAAAGCTTCACATCTGTAGTATTTTTTACCATTGAGGTTAATAATTGAGAGCGTATATTGCCTTATGGATGAGGTCTTTGGAGGCTACTTTATCTAAATCAGCCAACCTTGCCCTAACCCCAACCTCAGTAGCTAATTTTCTCACATTACCAGTTTTATTTTCTTCATAGCACTTCTTATTCTTTGCAATTGTCTTATTTTGTTTATGCACATCTCCCTAAACACTCCACACACAGACCACACACACACACACAGACACACACACACAGGCACACATGCACACACATGTATGTAGACTAACATACTAAAATGTTCTTCATTAGAATTAGGACACTGCTATCGCGTTTACTCGGACAATCTCCAATTTCTAGAACTGTGCCCAGTACCTAAGAGGTATTCTATAAACTATATTAAATGACTGAAGGAAGGAAGAAGGGGATGGATAAAAATAGAGAATCATATTGAGTGTATATCATATGTGTATTCTGAAGTTTCATCAATGTTTAGAAATACTGAAAAACAAGGAATATTAAATTATTTTCTGATAACTATTAAGATTCATAGGTTTTGTCCAAACTATCTAAATATGGAAAACATTTGAGATGTTTTCAAAGAAATACAATTTGTTTTGAAATTGTCTGTCTTTTCTAATTTTATGCAAGATTTGGTTTTCACTTGACTAGGTGGCAAGCACAGTATGAGATTTGTAAAGCTTCTTAGATAAGCTTTGCTTTAGAATTGCAAAGTATGCATGTTTTATTCATATCTAGTGATCTGGTAGGGTGCAAATAACTGACATGAAACAACTATGAAGAGTTTAAACTTGTAGTATCAGACCTCAATGGATTAGTAATGGTGGTAAATAGATAAGAAGGAGAACATGAAGTAAAAGTGCTTCAACAGATAAAACATAGATGTCAATAAATCTAACATTTCTGATTAAATAATCTTGGTATGATATTTATCCTAATTTGCAAAAATGAATCATTATGATCTCAGATGATTTCCACAGTGAGGTATGTCTCATTTAAAGAATTTTTCCAAGAATACTGTAAAGTGTTTTGCTAGAAATTGAACTAAAAATTAATGACTCTCATTTTATGCTGATGTATTCCTAAGTATTTTATTGCTAAAATATGTCTTGTTTATTAAATCAATATGCACAGTGAACATCTCCATGGAAATCTGTTCTCTGCAATTAACCTCTGATATGTTTTTCTGAAGGATGAGGAAGATGGAGAGGGTGTCCTCCCATATCGAAACAGCGACCCTGTGATGGGGACCCACACTGAGAAGTTCTCCCTCAAAGCCAGCGAGTCCATGGATAGTCTCTACAGTGGGCAGAGCTCTTCAAGTAAGCTAATAAATAAAGAACAAGGTCCTAGGTGTGAAGCCTGTTACATTAACTAAACACAACAATTTTTTTTTTATCAAATTAGCAACAAGGTTCCAGCTACTCCATAAAAGAAATGGTGAACATGTAATATGTATTGAATGTATATGGAGTCGCTCTTGTTTAAAATGACACGTAATATATTAGATAGAATTATGTGTTGTTTTAAAACTTTTAATGCTGTAGTCAACAGGGTTCTTGGGGATGTGCCTCAGAAACATCATGTTGGGTAATTAAATATGCATCCCTAAAAAAATCTATGCTTGGGAGAACTACTTTTATCTTGAGTCATAATGTTTAAAATGACTTGAGTAAGATAAATAAAATCCTGTTCTCTGTCTCTGTTCCTCTCTCCTTTCCTCCCTCCTCTCTCTCTCTTTTTCTTTCCCTCTCTCTCTCCCTCCCTCCCCCACTTCCCACTCTTTTTTCTTCCTTTCCTTTCCTTCCTTTCCTTTCCTGAAGTACTCTGAAAAGTGAATTTTATTAATTAGAATGTACTGGCCAGGTATGGTGGCTCATACTTGTAATCTTAGCACTTAGGAGGCCAAGGCAGGAGGTTTACTTGAGACTAGGATATCAAGACCAACCTGAGCAAGAGCAAGACCCCATCTCTACAAAAAATAGAAACATTAGCCAAGTGTGTTGGCGCACACCTGTACTCCCAAGTACTCAGGAGGCTGAGGCAAGAGAATTGCTTGAGCCACCTGGGTGGCTCTGTGGTGCCATGATGGTGCCACTGCTCTCTAGCCTAGGCTACAGAGTGAGACCCTGTCTCAAAAAAAAAGTACCATGAAAAGCATGGGCCTGGAGTATTCATTGAAAGGAAGGTGTGAGGAGATGGTGGCCCCATTTAACTGATATCATGTAGAACTCAACTTCTGTAATTAGATGCAACTCACCTTTCTCTTATGCCAGTTCATATATAACATGGAATATCTCGAAGGGTCTTTACCTTGTATCACAGTGGATGGTAGTGAACCTGGGCTGTTCTCTCACTGAACCAAGTGCTGGAAGGCCAGACTGAAGGAGGAAGGAAGTGATGACTGGGGATGGGGTTTGGAAAAAGAGAGTTACTTCCACTGGGAACCATTCTTGCCCCCAGGCAGACAGCAAAATGGCATCTCTCTTTTTTTCCTGAGGTTCAAGATCAGAAAGGAAGGGGACCAGAAAACAAGGATTTGGAGCAGTTTTAAAAGTCTGGTTTAGAACAGTTTTGAGCCACCTGAGAGTAGACATTCAAACACACTTCCTCCTTCCCTTTCACTCACACAACAGACATAAGTGTGACCTTTTATGCACAGTAAGTTGCCTCCAAATGGCCTTGGGTACACAGGAGCAACTCTGGGCTAGAATTTTTGCTACAATTGTGATAAGTTATAGGGAACCTTGCAGTGGCATGCTTTAACCATTCGTGATCAATAGCACACAAAGATAAAACTGTTTCCATTAGTTTGTGTCTTTGTTTACGTGAACAAAGTAATTATTTGACTTCACAGGTTAAATCTACACCTTCCTCCTTTTTTGCAAGCGTCCAGTGATTAATACAGTGGGTGCTGGATCAGATCACACAGACCAAGTGAGCGGGTGTTTGGATTAGCGGTTGAGGAGAGATTGGCCAGTTTGGTAGGAAAAATGTCAGAAATGGCTCAAAGGACAGAGTAGTAGTGAATCTGGAGAGTGACGGGGAGACAGACACTGGGATCAGCCAGTTAGAATCCCATCGTGAGACTGGCACCCAGCGGGGTGGCTTTATCATTACTTAGTTGTGTCCAGATGCTGGTTCAGAATGTTACATGCCTTCAATGAGAAGTGAACCTCTGCTCTCCTCAGGTGGAATAACAAGCTGCTCAGATGGTACAAGCAACAGGGACAGCTTTCGACTGGATGACGATGGCCCCTACTCAGGACCATTCTGTGGCCGTGCCAGAGTACATACTGACTTCACGCCAAGTCCCTATGACACTGACTCCCTCAAAATCAAGGTGAGAAGACATCATATCCACCTTACGAATAGTTTGTCAAATGCTGCTTGTATGATATGTTTCAGGAAGTACAAGCAGTAGAAAGTAGTTGTGTGAGTGTGTTCTTCCCAACAGGAGAACTGGGGGCAAGTTAACTGTGCCAAGAACTTGAATAAAACTTGTGAGGTAGTAAGGGGAAAACAGTCTATACGGGCTATTCACATACATTGCTATTAAGCAGATAATACAGGTTCAGAGTCTATCAGGAGGGAAGGAGTTATCTATGTTTTTCTGAAAACTGAAATTCTCACAGGTTGCTGGAGGTGCCCAGCTCTGCCTGATACTTACAGGAGTAAAAATAATGAAGCCAAGGAGAGGGAGAGAAGTAGAAATATCAGGCAAGAGCCCAGCAGAGCAAAGGCCTTGGGAACCAGACTTTGCCAGGCAACTCTAGTACTTTTTAAACTGGTTGCTATAACCAGAGATCTTTTCTCCCAATGACATTTTCTCCTGAATTCCCTCTTCTTACTTTCATTCTCTGTTTTCACTTTCTATTGCTATGTAATAAATTACTCCAAACTTAGAAATATCAAATGACACAAATTATTGTTATCACACAGTTTCTGCAGGTCACAAGTATGGGCATGGCTCAAATGAGTTCTCTGCTTAAGGTCTTTCCTGGCTGAAATCAAGGTGTCAGCCTGGTTGCAATCTCACCTGAGGTCTGAGGTCCTCTTGGGCTCATTGTCTATTGGCAGGATTCAGTTACTCCTGAATGTAGGACTGAGGGCCCTGCTTTCTTGCTGGATATCAAATGGGGGCCATTCTCAGCCCCTAGGTTCCCCAGCCAGGGCCCTCTATACAACATGGCCAGCAGGAGAAAACCCACCGAAGCTTTAATATCTTTCTTTTTAAGGGATCCCATCTGAATAAGTCAGGACCACCCAGATAATCTCCCTTTTGATTAACTCAAAATCAACTAATTTGGTTCATTATTTATACATGCAAAATCATATAAGGTAACATAATCATGAATGTAAAATCCATCGTTTTCATAGTCTTCCTCACACTCAAGGGGTGGGGTTGGTTACGATAGCACAAATAGAAGAAGACTGTGCTAAGATACTTTATAGATGTTAAATTATTCCTTATAGTATCGCAAAGTGCTAAAGCTAAAGGGATACAAATTATGAATTTTCTATGCTGTTAACACCAAGTGAATGTCAACTAATAACTATGATATGTTATGAAGCATTGATATTATTATTTAACATTTAAGACATTCAGCTTTTCCCTTTATCCCCTCTATGCTATTGAATCAAAGTAAGCTCAGCTGGAGAATGATAAAACCATTGTTCCCCACAATCAGCTCCTTAGTCATTTACATGCAATGATTTGCAGCCTAAGTTCAAGTCTTATGGAAAGGACAGCTGTACCCTGATAACCATTTTGCAGGGAGGGCAATAGAAGGGAATAAACACAACACGTTTTGACTCAGGATAGCTTTCCAACTTCCCTACAATACAATGCCAGTGTGCCACTGCCAGCACTGCCCAAGGTGATTTTTATGGAGTTCATATAGGACACAGTAATAATCCTCCATTTACCATTGAAGATTGAAATACCCTTGTTCCCATCAAAGGTCTTAACCAAAATGAAATTAAGTCTTTGCTTAATTACCAGTGGGCTCTCTTGAACATGCAGGTTTACAAATTTAAAGGAAGTTACATGTTTATGAATTTAAAAAGCTTTTGAAGAATTAATAAAATTATATCAGCTTTGATAATGTTTAATAGCCAATTAAAACTTCTGGGTAGCATCTTTTTTTATTTCAGAATATTATAGGGGTACAAACGATTTGGTTACATAAATTGCTTTTGTACCATGCCCATCCCTCAGATAGTGTGCATTGTACCCATTAGGTGTGATTTTACCCAGTTCTTCCTTCCCGCACCCACCTACTTGATTTCCGGTGAATGTTATTTCCATACGTACACATAGGTGTTGATTAGTTCCAGTTAAATGGTGGTATTTGTTTTTACTCATGTGGTATTTATTTTTAAAGCATCTTTTTGTGTACCAGATATCAGGCATTATGTTAGGTGCTAGACATACAGAGATCAACACAAAACAGTGCTAGAAAAATCTGAGATTTCTAGACTTCAGATTTTACTGACTTAAGATACATTAATGATGGTTAACTTAATTTATGGACATAGAATAAAACATCTACTTGTTATGTTTCAGATTAAATTTATTGATTAAAGACGTTCATTAAACAAAAAAGTTTACAAGTTTAAAGGATGATAAGAAGGATGCATAAAGGACCACCACATCTAGAAACTTTCAAAAGTTCCTCAGTCTGCTTAGCTGATGCTATCTAGCCTGAGATTTGATTCCCCTGCAGGGGTGGGGAATCTGCGGTCAAATCCATAACCTTTATTAAAAAGATTTTTTCTGTAAAATTTAGATTCAGTCAAAAGGCTGCACGCAAGGATCCAGAAGACTACATGTGGCCCCAAAGCCACAGGTTTCCCACCCGGACGTACCAGCTCACAGGCCCACACAGACAGTTGATCACAAGTCAGAAAAACCAGATCTTTCAATCACACTGAATTCTGCCATTACAAGAAAAATTTGTGTTTAGATGGAAGAACACATATTCACAGAACAAAAGGAAAAAATATTTTTAGCAGCAGATTTAATGCTTAGTTTGTTTGAAGGTAAACCCTTAAAAGTGGCAAAAAATATTGGACTCCCAGGGTCGAAAGTCCTAAGTCTCAAAGGAGTAACTATGACTCTTAAAGGTAGACACTGCACTTGCATAGAAATCAATTTTCTTTACGAAGAAATACCCCCGTGGGGTTTTCTACTCTTGCCAATAACTGGCAGTACAGCCAGTAGCCCGTTATGGTCTTGGACATGAATATAGAAAAAGACCAATTAGTTTGTCCATCCCAAAGGGCTTCCTTCACTCTTCAACCCAAATTTTGTTGTGGAACTTGATCTAAATATTAGAGGAGATGAATTAGTACTGTAATAAGAATTATGCAGCATAATTTATCCATAGTGCACACATACTTTTATGTGAGCTCTGCACAATTTAATTATTTTAGATAGATGAAATACTTTAGAGGGGTTTATTTTACACTGTAGATAAATATAATATTTCAGAAGAACTAGAAGCACAGGCAGAGTCACAGACTTCTTCTTCTCCTTCCCCAGTTAGGGAGCTCCTTTGGGAATGACAGCTTTAGCTTTGCAACATATATATTGCTTTGACAGTATAAATAAAAAGAGCATCATTTTTTAGTTCAGACAACTTGAACTTTAGTTCTGGTTCTGCCATTAACTTCCTGTAGGCTCTTGAGAAGTCATTTAATATATCTGCTTATTTTTCTGTAATACTTAAAAAACTATGATGCCTATTATATGCGCCTAAGAGGTGTGCTGTAAGCATAAAATGATTTAGTGTATGCAAAAATGTTTTGTAAATTATACCGTGCTCTACAAATATAAGTTGATATGATAACAAAAACATAAAAGTATCATCAAATGTATGTAAAAGCTTTTTGTCAAGCATGTTGAAGTTTTCTTCATTATTACTAGTAACTAATTTCCTTAACCTTTTGAAAGACGTGAACTTTTAGATTTATTTCTTTTATCTCTGAACCCCTATAACATAATGTTCTCATTATTCTAGTTTTGTTTAATTTCATTTTGTTTCTATCAATTTTCATAAAATAATTATTCTCTGAAATCTGATTTGTATATGTGTCTTTGCCCTTAGAAAGGAGACATCATAGATATTATCTGCAAAACACCAATGGGGATGTGGACAGGAATGTTGAACAATAAAGTGGGAAACTTCAAATTTATTTATGTGGATGTCATCTCAGAAGAGGAAGCAGCCCCCAGAAAAATAAAGGCACACCGAAGGAGTAAAAGAGAAAAACCTAAAACTCTGCAGGAGTTCTTAGAGAAGATTCACCTTCAGGTTAGCAAACATGGCTACTTGGTTTTGGTGGGCATATGAATGGAATAATCATGGAGAGTGGACCAGCATTTGTACTGTGTTATTTAAAAATACAAGACTTACAGCAAAGGAAAATCTGTTTTCCTAGAATAGTTCTTATTTCTCCTTTATTACTTTTATTATACAAGGACAGGTCTTGATATAACATCCCCTGGACCAAACCCTGATAGCACTTAACAGTGACAGTAGAGATTAATTTTGAGAAAGTACAGTGAAAAATGAAAAATACCTAGGAGAATAAAAGGCCCAGAGAAAATATCTAAATGAGAATGATAAAGAGAGTATGAAGAGTAAAGTAAAAGTCCAGATATGTGAAAGGAAAAAATGAAAAGGAAAATTGTATATTCTATAGAGCAGAGATCAAAATCAAGTTGAGAGGAGATCAGTAAATATAATAGTTTTAAGAATAGTTTGTTAGGAAACAGTGATATCATTAAGTCCCATTATGTAAAGGAAAGTGTGTTGTTCTATGTACATAATCCAATTATTTTCTTGTAATATTAGCAAGACTTTTATGAAATATCCACCTTGTTAAATGGTGTGTACATACAATATACCTAGTCTCAATCAATTTACAGTTTTGCAATCCATTTCTAAAATTAACTCAGCAGTACTTTGGTAGTTTTCAAAATTCATCAAGGTAATAGCCAATTAAACTTTCTCTATTATTTTTTTGAATTATCTAGCTATGTTTCTGTGTGTAGACACACTAGCTATGCCTCCTGTACTACTATTGATGCATCCCAAATGGGATGCTCCTTGGAGGAAATACAGGTTGGAAGCTTGCTTGCCTCTGCTGTTCGTTTGTTGGGTGACCGATGAGAAAACCAAGTTCTAAGGTAGCGAGATGACTTGTCCAAGAACCCACAGTTAGATGGTCGTGTTAGAATGGGAATTTTTCTGTTCTCTATTCTAATTTTATATTCAATTAAAATACACTTTTAAAAAATGAATTGTCATAGCTCCTGCTTTCCGTTTTTTGTCGTTGTTAAAAAAAGCTGGTAATAAGTTCTGCCTGATTACTTCAAACTTTTAGACTTCCTCTTACCTTATTTTAGTAAGTAAAATAAGGATATTGAAATCATGATCAAGTAAAATGGGAGGAATTTTTGAGGAAGTTGAAAAAGCATTCAATTTCACTTTACATTTTTATTCTGTTAGAGAGGACAGAGGTTATACAAATAACATGCGGACTTTGAAATCAGATGTCTATGAATTTTAAACTAATATATTTTGATGCAAATGATGGACAAAATATACATGCTGAGAAAAGAAACAATATTGTCTCCAACTACAGTGCTTTTATGCTTAATAAATTCTTTTAATTAAATAGAAATTCCAGAATTCCTTAGGTTTATATAATGCTTTTTAACCAAAATTCTATACCCATATTTTATAAAATAATGTCTGTTTCAAACTCATTTTTAACCCATACCAAGAAGTTGATAAGAGTGGATGTTTTTGCAACCAAGCAAACAAGAAGATATGTAAACTCAGAGATATTACTATAGTATACTACTCTGCTAGGGGCATTTTATTGATAGACTTTCATAAATGCCAGTTCTGTCAATTTAGCTAGTAGAGAGGTTAAAAGTGCCAAATGGGATGTATGATCCAGCTATTTAATTAATCCATGATTTGGATTCGTATAGCTTAAGATAATTATTTTATCTTTACATTTGCCCTTCTAGAAAGTGAGAAGCATATAACATAATCTTTTAAGTGCTCTAGAGTTCATATGTGGGAAACTAATACAAGTAAAGTTAAGCAGAAGTTCTATTGGCACCTTTGGTTTCCATGTACATTTCTACATTTTATTTAACTCTAAAGAGAACTAAAAATAAAAGATTTGAATCTAACTAGTTTGTACTATACATATATTTTCTCTCCCATAGGAATATACCTCAACACTTTTGCTCAATGGTTATGAGACTCTAGAAGATTTAAAGGATATAAAAGAGAGTCATCTCATTGAATTAAACATTGAAAACCCAGAAGACAGAATGAGGTTACTATCAGCTGCTGAAAATCTCCTTGATGAAGAAAGTAAGTGTGCACTCCTACTCTTCTCCCTAGCTGATAAAAGCAGTTTCATGTAAATAGTAAAATCATTAAAAACAAAGGCCCGGTTTTATTTACCGAGAATCATAAAAAGCATTCTTTCCCATAAAATAAGTATTTTCATATAAATTTGCAAACAACAACTCTGGTCAAATGTATAATTAGGAATAGGAACTTTTTTTCCTTATTGGACTCCTAGGAAATGAAATTTTTTCTGGGTACCTCATTTCTATTCTGCAGAGCTATTAATTTACTCACAAGTGGATGCCTGCATTCCCAAAGACTGAGGGAGTTAGAGACAAATATTTAGTAACAGCATAAGCCATTAGTGAGAAATGTCACACATGGCTTCTGTAGAACAACACAGAGCATGGCTCTAAGCTAATGAGCCTTCGCGCCACACAGGAAAATTCATTTCATTACCATATAGTCACATCTTGTACGTGTTTATAGTATTCTTTCAGAATGCTATAATAGCTTGCAAAAATATTCAGCATTCACTTTTATTATCTGAGATGGTGCTCTGTATTTGTAAGTATAAACTGAAGATGGAATAATACATGCAGATTCACAGAATACTGGCTACACTAACAGGGTTTGTAAAGATAGGATAGCTTTTATTTTTATAATTCATTCAGACCACCCTTCCCACTAAATCTGGTCAGGCCTCCAAACCCTGAGCTCAGGATGTGCCAAACTCTGCAAGGAGTATTTTATGAGAGAAAAAAAGGAGAGAGATGGAGTCTAATTTTAAAGATGAAAGAGAACTTAGATCATTGAATCCAGCCTTCTCTTTCAAAAATAAAACTACTGATAATTATTAACTGCTTTCTTAAAACATGTTCTCTGACTAAAACTTTGGGCCAAGGTCTTTATGTTTATTATCCTCTCGAGCGCTCTCCACAGCTCTGTGAGTTAGATAGCACTGCCCTCATTTCTACAATGAGAAATCGAGACAATAGGGACTTGCCTAAATGCACACACAGTGAATTGTAGGGTTAGGATTCCAACCCAGTGTTTGCATATCTGTGTATACTTTCTAACACTACAAGTAACAGCCCTGATGAAGAGTGAGAGGAAAGCTGTATTTAGGACCCAAGCCCCTTGACTATCTTTTGTGGGTTATCCTATACCCTCATAAGCCCCACAAAATTGGGGCATTGTATGTTTACTATACACTGGCTTTTTAATCTAGTAGGAATTAATTTACTTTTTTAGAAACTGTTCCTTGCTTTATTCTTATTTGTTGTCTTGTGTTTGCATAGATTTTCATACTTTTCCAGAGATTTCACATGCATGACTTAATACCAGCAGGATGGATTTCATCATTACATCTAGGTTTTTATATGTTTGCTTCGAAGTTGGGAGATGAGGGTCACAGAGACAAAGTGCAAACCAAAAAAATAGCCAATTTACTCAACAGTACAAGCCCAAACAAAATTGATCAGTGTAAACTGATGTAGCAATATATTTCAGGTAAATGGGGCACTTACTTTCACATCTTGTCATTTCAATACATAGCTCCCACTAAGCAAAGTCTGTCAAATAAACAGATTTTGCAGGTTTCTTGTGTTGATAATATTCAGTGTCATTGCCAATACGCTCTGAAATAATTTGACCATGAAGTACAGGGAGGGAGAAGAGTGTTTTTTGAATACTTGTAAATAATTATTTTTCTTCCACAGTAGTGTACATATAGATATTTTGCACAATTTAAGATGAGGAAAAAATTCAGAGGTGAATTTCAAAGAGGTTGAACAGCTAGATAAGTAGCAGAGATAGAGTTTTAATCAAAGGCAATCTGCTATGAAACTCTTCCACATGTGCAAACTGGTAAATATGACAGCAATGAATATTTGAAAATTGAAGTTTTCTGCTAGTTCACCAAATTTTCTCAAGGGCTTTAGTTCAGTTTTCCGCCTCAGCAAATAAACGGTAAGAGGCTACTGTGGCTGCCTGGCGACAGGGTTTGTGAACAGAAGGGACGGGAGCCTCAGCAAACAGCGCTTTCAGTGATAAGATTGCCCAGTAAAGACCCACAGAGGGAAGATGGGTCCAGGGCAAAGGCTTGTGTTCGCTTCATTTTTTTCACTCCACCTCCCTCAGCACCTGTCTACTTTCTATGTTAACAAAAGAATAATGATTTATAGGCGATATAATATGAAAATCGGGTATAATTTTTAAAACCACCTGACTCAAATTCTGCCTCTGCAAGATGTGAAAACTAAAATCCAAGTAGCTAAACGGCTTTCTCTAGCTCACATATCTACAACTGAGTCTCCTAAATGGATCAGAAACATGTCCCAGTACATCCTGATCTCTGAAAACAAAACACTATCTCCAAAACATGAAATGACTTTTAATATTTTATGTAAGAAAGGACAAATTCCAGAAGTTATTCCTCTATATGATAAAACTTTAGAAAATGGTACTTGAAGGTCATTAGAAGTTGATCACTTAATGATAGTTAGTAACTTCCAAACATGCACATATAGAGCCAAATTCTGAGAGATGAAAAATAGAAAAAATGAAGATTCAACCAGTGTTTCTTGTCAACACACTACCCTGAAATTTTTCTTATTTTAATCTTATGGTCTAAAGTAGTATTAGAATATACATGTCAAAAAGATGCATATTGCATGTTAGGCTATTCTGACTGAAAGCTATTTATCTTATGTGAAACTGCTTTGCTCAAGAAATAAAAAAGGATGACTTCCATTTGTTGATAAGATGGTGAGTTCTGATGATTTGGCACCATGCTGCTGCATGCTTATTTTTATCTATTCTCTACTCTGTGAATCATATCTTCTACAACCGTGCTAAAGATTAAATGCACAATCTGCATGTACCCTGAATGATAAAGACCTTGGATACATGGTTATATAAAACTGAGACATTATTAAAAACAAATTCATGGCACAGTCATAGGTTAAAAATAGTTAGCTTTTTTTAAAGAATGGGGTATGCAAATTGGCCAGGATTTTATGTATACATTTTATTTTGATCATTGAATAATGTCAATTTGGGGAACATGAATACATTCCTACTTTAGGGTTTCATTGTTAGTTTGGGAAATTGGAAAGTTTTGCTTTGCTAATCATTCAATATAAAAACTGAGGAAATGGGGTATTTGTCTTGAGGATAACGCATTGATAATATAGAAGCAAAGTGTTATAGAAATAACACTTTGAGATAATGTAGAAAAAACCACAAGACCCTGTGAGCTTTTAATATATCAAAAGGGACCAAGAGGATGGGGGATAGAACATGGAAAAAAGCAGACATCTTAAATTTAAAGCAAGCAATTTTCCTTTTCTCTTAGCCCAGGAAAGATAGCATTGTACCCACTGTGACCTTGAAAACGTAAACTGGATTACACTTTTTAGGTCACTGCTTGACAGGAGGTAAAGATACTTCTCCAAAAAGCTGATAAAAGGGCTGGCATGTGGTGTTAGAGCTGATCACAGGATTACCTCTGGAGGAGGATAAGGACTTTGGGGTTCTGAAATCCCAGCAAGACCAGCAGAGATATTTGGGATTTGCTCCTGTGTTGCATTAGAACTAGAGCAGAACTAGGTCATTGGTTTCCTCAAATGGGATTCTAGATAAGCTTAGAGGGAAGAGAAAAATTGGAGTGAGACTCAGCGCTTGAAGCAACAAATGAGCAGAATCTGTTTATGTTGTGGAGAGTAGGGTTTTTCTATTTATCATCTGAATTTAAAAATGGCTTGTTTGCTTTGAGAGTAATATTCACAACAAGTAAAAAAGAAAATAGAGAATGTGTGTATGTGTGTGTGTGTGTGTGTGTGTTGTTCCATAAGCACAGCCTTCAAGGCCCCTTTCCCTTACTCAGAAGTGTCTCTTTAAAATAATAACATTGTTTACTGCTGTTTATAATAAGTATTTTCTCTTCATTCTACACTTGTTTCTCTTTTCCACATTTAGAAACACTTTGCTGTGTCTTAAAATTGTGTCTATGAGAATGTGTACTATTTTCTTTGGAGAAAATGGATGATAGGAATACTTTGTTTTCCCTTGAGTACAGGAATAATTAAATTTTAAATTGAAAAAAGTTGGTAACAGAATAAGCAAACTTTACAGAATCTGTATGCAATATGTTTTAGGTACCTGCAAATTCCGGTTACAGTGCCAAATGAGAAGGAAGGGGAAAGGGTGGGTTGTGTGCCAGACCACTGACACCAGCTGTGGTCACAGCAGCCCTCATTGCTCAACCAGACCCAGTTGTGCCTTCCTGCCGGCTCGCCTGCCCAAATCGATGCAGGGCAACTGGCAGGGCCCAGCCAGGAGCTTGGAACGCGAGCTGCCGGCAGGAGAGATTTGTAGCTATGCCAAGCAGCAGTCCAGCAGTTGGCCTAACAGTGTGCCAGGGTACTCTGGTGCCCCAGCCCCTGACATGTGTACCTGGGGTTTCCAACCTACCTGCCATATGATTTGAATCTAGATTCAAGAAGTATATAGCTTTTAAGAAAATATATGCTAACTATCTACATATACAAAGTAGAGAAGGCATATAGGCATTTACTTGTATGTATTTATAAACATGTGCTTAATATCTATTTCTAGTCATAGCTGTTTGGATCTATGCAATTTAGTTTCTTCAGATTTCTTTTTTAATTTACTGTCTAAGATTTCATTTGTGATAGATGCCATATTCAAGTATTTTTACTATTCTATCAGAAAATTCCCAGTGAGAAGCGTTCACAGATATTCCACCTTAATACCTAAGGACCTTTGTTATGCCTGTACATATACAGCACTCCTAAACTTATGTTTATACTGCACCATGATTGTGTACTACACCTGGCTTTGTAATGATTATCCTGGCTGAATAAGACCAAAACAGTTATTGCCATGTGCTTTCCCAAAGCCCTTCATTTTATGCTTTGCATCTAGTGGATGGTTAACAAATCCTTATAGAATGCATTAATGCTGAGTGAGGAGATGAAGAGATCTGAAAAGAATAGGCAAGATTTTTTAATTACAAAAATTAAAATCACCTGCAATCTCACCTCATACATATGAGTTTTAATAGGCTGAGTGGGATTAGTGTATGTCGTCAAGAGTTATTTTCTGTATATGCTATCCATGAATGCATGTGTGTGTACAAGAGTGTAAATAAGTACTTTTTTGGAGGACAGTAATGTAAAAAACTATTCAAGTTTAAAATGGGCACATTTTTGTATCTAAAATTCCAGTTCTAGGAATTTGTCCCACCAAATTCAACATAAAAATGCATAAAAATATTAGCTAAAATAGTAGTAGTTTTAGTTAAAAACCTGTAAAAACTTCCATCAAAATTAATTTGTTAAATGAATTGAGATATGCACAAACAATAGAATAGTTCGAAGGCGTTAAGAAAATGACATAGAGCTGTATGTCTACTGGCATCAAAATATGTCCAAAATATTTTCAGTGGTAAAAGCAAATAGTAGATCAATAATATTCAGGATAATCATATTTTTTCAAAAGTAATAATTTTAGAAATGATGAAATTGGATTAATTTTTCACCATATAAATGTCAAAAAGGAAAAATTTTATCTCTACCCTGTTAAAGTCTTGGGCTGAGCCTGAAAATTGAATTGACATAAGACAGACATCAACAGGAGAAAAGCATATAAATTTATTTAATGCAAGTTTTATGTGGCAAGGGAGCCTTTATAAGGAAATAAAGACTCAAAGAGGAAGTTCGAGTTTGAACACTCATATACCGAATTAGACAAAGAGTAGTATATTGTGAAAATGTGACAAGGCACAGGCACTTGAGATAGGGTAGTTATTTGGGTGGAGAAGTGGTTAGGAGGGTAAGGGTTAGCCTAACATGGTTTCCTTGTACAGACTTCTCTCGGCCTCAACTTCCTATCCTTGATAATAAGAATGATACTTTTCTTTTGGTATAGGGAGAACTTTCACACAGGAATTTTATATGCTTTTAAGAAGCAGAAGGAAAGTCAGAGTGATTTTTATTGCACCTGCTGTTACTCGAGTATGTTAAACACAAAATAGTCAATATGCTGGAGCAGCATATTTTGGGGTGACATGTTCTTAATTCCTTCATCTAGCAAATGGGATTAATTAACCTATAAGAAATATGATATTGATTTCCCCAGAGCCCAAATTAAATAATATGTGATAGTTTTTAACCTTATTTGATCATTATCAATATAGTCAGTCTAACATAAAAACAACTCAACTGAGGGTGAATAATTCCTGGGATCAACCCCTTCCATGGCTTGTGTGGGTGGGGGGATTAGCAACCTAATGGCATTGTCCATGCTGGTGCCAAGTTATTTTGATCTGGAGTGAGCATGCCTCTGCTCCTACTGAAGAACCCAGCATAGTGCAAATGGAGATTGCCGTGGGTAAAAGTGAACGAATTTACTCACAGGTACACATCTCATTAGAGTGTAGGCTATGACACTAGACTGCAAAGAGAGATGTGCAAAAAGAGGGGAAGTGATTTCAACTCTACATTCTCTCATGGCCTCAGGAAAACAGCAGCAACTGGTTGTTTTTCCATGAATGGATTGCTGTTTTTCATTTGTTATTTTTCCAAAAGGTGGGTTAGCATTCAAATGAAATGAATGACAAATAGTCATTATAATTAGAAAATTTAAGTGGTCAGGTAACTTAAGGATATGCTTAAGATAATAAATAATTGAGAGTTGTGCCATATTGTCTGCTAAATTTTCCTCCGTGAATAATGCTGCCTTTAGACAAATAAATACATGGTTACCTGGAGAGTGGCTGGATTTTCTTCTGAGTTGCTCAACATGAGGTTGAGGTTTTTGAGTCATCCTAAGATATGTATCTCTGGTTTTTCCTTTTTGGAAATGGCATCAGGCTAAAGAAAAAGAGAATAATTCATAGAGCTGAGAGGTACCTTCATTTAAATTTCAACAAAATTCTTTTTCTGATCGTCTTTATTTCTTATTTCCTTTAATTAATCTAAACATCACTGGGCTTATTTAAAAAATTGTTTACTGAGTACTTTCTTTTCCAGGCATTTTCCTATGCTCTCTAGATTGCGTTATTTTATAATAGTTGGCCCAAAGAAACAGAAGCTTCAGACCTAAGGCAAAGAACACAGTAAAGTCAAAATCCGGAAGATTTGAGTAATCATACCTGGAAAAGTCAACCAAAAATTAGCGGTTTTCATTTTTTTAATCCTTACCTTTTTAATATGTGAATATGGGGCAGATTTCTCTCTTTAGAGTCTGAAAACTTTTTCCAGAGTAAGGATCTAGTTTTATTTCCTTAAAACGTCTCCATTTTTAGTATAATTGAGATTGCCTATACTTAATTAAATGTCACAACTCCAATATAATTATTTTATGAATAACTATATTAGCTGTTGTCTGTTTTAATCACCATGCCACTTTTTCTACATTGATGATTATCTTAAAATGTTGATCCATGGTCTTTACACAATTCCATAACGATTTTGGTAGAAAGCAAAATATTTTTATATTCAAATTAGTTCCTCATGAAATGTTTCCTAAGTAATTTTTTTCTTAACATTACTATTATATAGAGTACAGAGCTGTACTCTTTTCTGGAGCTTGTTCCTATTATGCCTGCAGTAATAAGAAAGACAGCCTTTTTCAAATTATTTAATAATGCTTCAATATACACAGATTTAAAAATGTATAGTCTTTGGGATATTTGCAAGCCATTTGGGGGCTTTATTGAAAATTTAAAACATTTTAATTCATTCACTTAAAAGAAATAAATAATAAAACATTGTAGATGATCTGAAAAACTAGGGGGAATATCTAAAATTTGAACACTTTCATTTGTAAATCCTGTATATGTGTATGTTTTTATATAATTTTAATAATAGAATACGTAAATTGTGTATACATTTTTTTTAACCTAACATATTACCTGGAACATTTTCTTATAAAAAGGTGCATTGAGATACCCTAGGGGAAGCCTGTAATTTTGGAGGCAAACTGTTTCTTATTCCAATGTGTTACTTGCCTGGTTAGCTCAGATGATTGAACCATGGGACAAAACTGATGAAGGTTATGGTTTCAATTTCTGGGTAGGCCAGTTAGCTTCACTCTGTTTCATGGCCACATGAAGAGACTAAATGGCTTTGAAAGAAAATATGGATGGATGCATTAGTATGAATTCAGCCCCTCTGCAGGAAAAAAAAAACCCATAGCACAAGACCTAGGCTTTTGCCAATCCTTGTCATTAGTGGCAGTATGAAAAGAAAAAAGGAAAGGAAAATCTTGAGCCTCCAAATACACAAAGTGAATGTCATATAGCTTTCATCTCCATAATATAAAATAATGACCTGCCTTTTCTTTTTATAGTTACAGTTGAGGGGCTCCAGCTGATCACCTGCCTGAAATTATTGCAAGCCTGGTGGGAAGCATTTGAGGAGACATAGTCATGTTTTCATGTCACTAGGAAATCATTTAGCAAATTACTGCTGTTCTGTAAATTACCATGCTACACAACTTTCATACTGAGAAACTATTTTCTTTTTCCTTAAAAAATGCAGATGAAAGGTTTCTACAATAAATAGCCTATATTTAAAACAAATCAATTGCTAGAATTTAGACAATGTGATATAGCATTTCTCAGGTGGAAATAAAAACAAATATATTTTTATTACTAAATTAAATACTGATATATCCTCTGGTAAAGTCAATTTTTAAATTTATTATCTGTTTACATTCTTAGCCATCAAGGTGTATGTATAGAACTGCTAAGGATGAAATAACAAGCTAAGTACTTATATCATGAAAGGAAAAGAGCTAATTTTAGAAATTAGAGTTCTTTAGGACTAAGTTCTATACCTTGAAGAGACTCCCACCATTGGTAATCAACCTAAATAGAACAGAGTATTGGTAGCAAACAGTTTTTATTATGCCAAGTCTTGTTTAGAATATAAGTTTGAAGGGAAGTAGCTCAATTCCTTTAATTTTGCATTGAGGTTATAGGCCCAAACATAATCTGGGGGAATGTGGCCTTATTCCCACAACCATTTTAACTAAAAGGGTCACAATTCAAATACAGTGATCATTGCTGATGTGGCAGGATGCATACAAAAGAACTAATTCCTCTGGCCTTTTCCAGAAACACTTGCATAATGGAACACAGAGCTGGCTCATTTCATTTCAGTAGCAATAAGATAAAAAAAGGAGAGGCAGGAGAAAATGTAATTCTTCAGAGAATGAGGTCCCATCTTAGTGCCGCCTTTTCATAAAAGAAGGGCTTGGAAACAAAAGTGAATGACTAATACTCATAAAGACTAGTGCATAGTAAGTAAATCCTTCCAAACATAAAAACTGTTATGAGTAATAAACAGAAAATGCTTCATGGTAGCTAACATTTAAAAAGAACAATCACAATAGACGCATATTAAAATTAAGGCTCCTATATCTAAAACTAGTTATGGCATTACTAGACTTAAATATATGATGTTCAAATCCACAGTTAAATAAAGCTGTGGTGAATGTGGAGAAGATTCAGAAAAATGGCATAAATGTAGTTTCACTGTTGCCAATAAAAGCCTTAAAGAAAAGGTTAAAAGAACTGCTATGATTCATCTTGAAGATGAGTAGACTAAGAAACAATTTTTATCATTTCTTCCAGCCTTTCTCAACCAGTGCTCTTCATCTAAACTACAGAGTACAGAAGATGTTTTAAGTGACAATTTTCTCAGTTCTCCCATGCATGGTGCATACCTAGTACCATTCTAGATACATTAATTAGAAATTAATTCATTACATACCCGGGTGACTTAGGAAACCAGGACTCAATTCTCTCACTTGTAATGGAGGTTCATTACAATTGGATACACAATGGATCGTAAACTAATGTTGGCAAGATATTTGGAACCTAGAAAATGCATTTAAAAAGCTAGATATATATAAATAACGATAAAGGGTGGATTTCCTAAGGATAAACTATTTAGCATTATAATAAACTCTTGAAAAAAGTTTATAATCTCCTTTTTCTAAGGATTTTGAAGTTTGGACTTACTTTCTTCTCACTAGAATGGGATGAAGTACCTAGCCCCTTAAGGTAGAGTTCTTGTCCCAACCTTAAATGTATGTGTTTGGTTCTTCCAACATGGAGCTATTCAAATATATAAAGTGGTGAAGCCCCCAGATTAAAAGGGGAAAGAGGAAACGCTAATATAGAGGCATTAAAGGCTATAAAGAGGCAGTAGCCTGAGATCCATTTCTTTGAAGAACTCAGCTTATGACACAGAGGAATACTCATCTACTAGAGTCAGGGAATACAAAGAAACTTTACATTGACAAAGAGAAAGCTAATACTAAAGGAATCTTGAGAAAAATAACACTTTAACTATATGGCTTCTTAGGTTCTTTAGAAGTATCTTTTGTTATATGTCTAATAATGTTTCTAAAAGGTACTGCCTGTTGAATATAGAACACTGCTTTAATGACACAAATTATCCATCTGAATATAAAAGATTATTATTCATAACTACAGATAAAGATGTGGAAGACAAACTAAATGTTCATAAGGCAGATTTCAATGAAACTCTTGGTGTTTTACTCTCAAAAAGAAACCTGGTTTCTTATGGGTCTATTTTCTGATAAATGCAAACATAGGAAAATTCTGGATACTGAAAGTTTTATTAGTTAAATTCCAAGTGATTGAAGTCCTATTGTACATTGTTGCCCATAGTGATCTTTTATTCATCAATCCACGTTATCATGATTCTGGATTTGTTTGCAAAGATCACTATTGACTTGGATTGTACATTTAAACTATAAATGACTTTTTCTAATGATACTTTAAGGAGTATTTGGACAAGGCATCAGTCACACTGTGGATACAATCTGCTTTCTCTGGCAACTTATTATTAATGTAAAATGAGAGTCCATATTGATCTTTGGTTATGCAGGCAATTCACATGAATTCCATGAAACTGCGAGTGAACAATGAAGGACAAACTTTGACTTCTAAGAAAACAATGGCTTGAATATTTGAGTGCAAATATCTCTTGTATAATAAACAAAGATATCTTTTACTTGTAGAACTTTCCATTGTAATGAAGTAAAATGATGGAACAGTTAAAATAGTAAAATACTTGAAAGTGAATGAATACATAAATAGTTTTTCTTGGCTTTGCCTAACTCTTGCCCTCTTTTCCATTTACAGCTGTTCAAGAGCAAGAAAATGAACCTGTGCCCCTATCCTTAAGCCCAGACATCTCCTCAAATAAGTCACAGTTAGATGACTGCCCAAGGGACTCCGGTTGTTATATCTCATCAGGAAATTCAGATAATGGCAAAGAAGATCTGGACTCTGAAAATCTGCCTGACATGGTACATAAGATTTCCATCACAGAGCCAAGTGACTGAACACACATTCTCAACTATATATCTATAGATACATACCATTTTAATTCTTCTTGAGCTAGAAGATCAACTAGAAGAATAGAAATATTTGCAAATATAACCTAAAGTTAAAATATTTTCATTTGAATGACTGTACATAAAAGTTCATATCTCTAACATCCCAATTATTATAAATGTATATTTATTATTTTAAATGCAATGTGTTAATATTTCATTTTCTGTATTAGAAAAGGCATAGTGTAAGCTTTTGATATATGTGACATATACTTTATTTGGCTTTATTTTACAAATACAAAATGATAAAATCTTTAAAAACAAACATTTTTTATACCTGTCAGTTTTGTACTTATGTATATTATTGAGTGAATAGTAGTAGAAGATGTCTTTGTGAACTGATTTCTCCAAGAAGCGTCTACATTCATTTTCATACTTATTGGGAAAGTATGAGTTAATATTGGAGACATTTTATCCTGATTCACAGTAGAAAGTCAGTAATTATTTTTTTAACTCTGTTATATGATATAAAATATAGATAAGAATATATTGTCACTCTCGACTTAGTAAAACTAATTTTAATAACTGCAAATATTTTGTCTTTAAGTGTAAATATTTTTTAACTTTTACATGCCCTAATTTTAATAATAAAAAGAACTATGTGCATATTGTATTTTCCAGACTAGTGTTATTTAAAATAGTTTAATATTAGACCTTTAGAGAAAATACCTCCTACCAGAGAAGGTGTTATAATCAAGTCTTCACTTTCTTTTTTAATGTTAGTGATTCCGAAATATATTATTTCAACCTCAGTCTGTGTCCTGAATTCCAATGCTGTGTTACCCACTTACTGGATAACTCCAGGAAACTTCAACATACCCCAATCATTGATTTTCCCTACAAATTTGTCTCTGCTTTTTTATTTCCAACCTTCCTTTCTCTTTACTGGTACCAACACCTAGCCAGTCATCAAAGCAGAAAATCATTTTTTGTTTCATTTCACACACATCTTCCTCATACAAATTCAATAAGTAATTAAACCCTATGATTCCTACCTCTAGAAGTGCTTTCATATTTGTGGCATTCTACCCATTTCCATGGTCACTGTACTGCTTTGGATCTCATTATCTCATGTGTGGAATATTACAACAGCTTTCCAACTGACCTCCTACCTTCTCTTCCATCCTCCGCACAGCCTCCAGAAAAATCTTTCTAACCCACCAATCAAATCAGGTACTTTCCTGCTTAAAAATTTTTGATGGCCCTTTATTATCTTTAGTATAATATTTAAACTTTCCCAACCACTTTTTAATGTATTTTATAAATCATATCTCCCCCCACTCACCCCATCCCACACCTCTCAATCTACATTCCAGCCATAACAACCTACTTAGAATGTTCTGAATTCACTATTCCTTTTGTGACTTTTCACATGCTATTTAATTTCCCAGAGTGGCTCCTGCTATTTTCTTCACCCAGAAATTTCCTCTGTTCTGTCTCAAGACACATTGCAAAGGTCACTTATTCTGTGAAGCCTTCCATGATTGCCACTGATGCTTTCTTCTTTGTGTTTACATAGCAACATGTAAATTGTGGGTTATACTGCTTGTCACATTTCACTCTACCTATTTGTATGACAATTACCCTTACAGCAGACTGTGATCTCCTTATGACAGAGATTATTTTATTTCACCTTTTTAATCTCTGGTGCCTAACATAAATACCTGGCACTGAGTGGGCATTTAGAAAATGTTGGCGGGAGCACACTGAATATGATGATTATTCCCATATAACAGATCCCATCTTCATATTTAAATCAATCTACTCAAACTAAGGTATATTCTTTCCAAAGTAACCTAATTTCTCTCTAAAAAAATAAAATATAACACTTTACAAACAAACAGGAAACACAAAATGTTATTTCAAATGCTAGGAGACAATATTACACTATTAGTCTCTAGCATATTTTTCCATATCCCTGAGATTAATCCCATATGCAGTGCCCAGGTCAGGCATAAAGCATATGTCTACCTCTAGTCTTTCCCCTTCACAGCAGGAAATTGGTGTTTCGATTTCAATGATCCTAGATACTGCCACCATGATGGCCCCCCTCTTGCTATGGTAACCACTCCAGATAGATTATTGTCAGGCCTTTTTGGACAAAGGCACCCACTGAGAATAATTTTAAGTCTTTGATCAACCTGTTTCCTCAAGGTCAGGAGAGTACAGCTTCTTTATGGAGATGTCAGGAAAGTGTAGGTTGGGAATCATCTAAGGAAATATTTGCTGGTAAAACAGTGGGAATTGGCCATGGAGCATACTCAGCCATAGCTTCAATCCCTTAAAAATGAAAATCTGGTACCCAGTCAAGGATGAAGGGAAATACTTTTGAGTAGAAGTACTGCAGAGGCCTTGAGGAGATTGAAGCAGAGGAAGAGAGACTGGATTCCTGCAAAGATGGGAGAAAGAAGAAAAGTGGAAACATCATGAGGTTCAGGTTGCTAGGAGGAAGGCCCATGCATGGAGCACTGCACGACAAGGGCACGTGCATAGCAAAAGCATATTCTGCCTTCAGAGAGAGTTGCAGCCTTCACTTTAGATACCACTACCTACTGGATCCTTGTAGCTCTACTCTCAGCTCCCTCAGTGTGGGATAGGGGACATCCAAAGAAGGAAGACAAGTTTTGCTCTGGACCATGGAAAGCTGAATAAAGAAGAATGGAAAGGCAAGAAATAGTTCATTCAAGGTTCTGATGTAGTTGGACTCGGACCTTCTACTGCTTTTGGCTGGGTGAGAGACATGAGTCAGCCTTTTAAGATGGTTAGAAGCTTGAAACATGAGTTTAAAAAAGATGGTTAGAAGGTTGAGATTTTAATAATTACAAGATCATGATACTTTGTGTTTCTAGGTTAAGATGAGATTCCCAGTTTCATTTGTTCATCTACTCGCTCAATAATATTTAGACATTTAACATGTATTCTTTGCTAGCAAAGGTCTTTTGGATACTATATCTGCATTAGAATCACCCTATAGCTTCTGCCACTGAAACCAACTGAGTCTTTCAGTACACAAACAGTTGCAAAATCTTTATAGGCACAATGATTATTCTGATCCCAGAGATTTTCTATATTTGCAAATTCAAGTATGCTGTAACATGGTTGTAGAAATTTTATTCCAGGTAAGTGGATAAAATCCTCCTAATATTTTTTTTGATTAATAAAAAAATCAGATAATTTAAATTCTGGGTTCCCCCTGTTCTATTCCTGATGTAAACAAAAACACATCTTTACCTTATTTTATTACAATTTTTAAAAAATCAATTAAATTGACAAAGAAGTTAGTTCAGAAATGAAATAGCCACAGAAGGTTTTAAAATGATAGGCAGCTAAAGATTATCAAGTTTTTAGACAACATTAAATTCACTGAGGTTACAGTCAAGTGCCTTGCAACTTCCTGAGTGAGGCCAAATTGATGACATTTCATGTTGAGAAACTTCCGTTACTAGCGTAAGTTCTGAGAAAAATAACATGAAGAAATTTTAGATAATCCATCACCCCACACAGGCACGCACTTCCATCCCCCACCACTACAACCAAAGAAAACCGTATAACTAATTAGCATACAAACTTCAAGTACTTCTTCATAAAGTGGGAAGTCATGCTAAAACTATGTAAAGGTTGAGAGCAAAGTGAACACAGACTAAATATAGATAAAAGAACTGCAGCTTCTAGATTTGTCCAGGTTATTTGTTTAGGAAAATAAGATAGAAGCAACCCTCCTTTTATTCTACCTCCTATTTTACCACTGAATTTTTCTGATCACACCCAATGCTGGCCTAAACATATGGACTGGAAGTCATGGAGTTGAACCATCTGCTTGGAGAACTGTGTGACTTTGGTTAGGTCATTTATCCTCTAAGGTTAGTCTTTTTTCTTTATTTTGATCTACAAAATGTTTTTGATTAAATGAGATAATATATGTAAAGCACACAGCACAATACATATAGCATGTGCATAAAAACCACTACCATTATTATATCCACTACTTCATTTCTATCTACTGATGTCTGAACACACAATGGAAGCATTGCACATGCTACTATAATGCAGACATGGACTTGTAGTAATTTGAAATTTTTAAGACACACATTCATTGTCTGAGGGCTAGGCCAACTGTGTTGGCTAGAAGCAATGAGAGAGAATCAGTTGGTTTAACAGAACTTCTCAAATGGCCATTTTGTCACAACAGAGTATTTCTTTGTTCATTCCTAACCACCTTAGGAAGAGGCTAAGCTATATTTAGCCTCAATTCCTCTCCTTTGGCACATGATAGGAGAAATAATTTTTGAAAAATGAAGGATTGAATGTATAAATGAATGCTTACATTAATGAATGAATGAATGAATGAATAAAAGATTTGGAGTCATTACTGCTGTTTCTACACATTGGGCCCTGGACTTTCACAAATTATAGAGTCACAAGATAATTGTGCTATAGGTAACAGAGAAGCCTTTAGGAAGGCACCCTAAATGTAGATATTTATCTATTTATGAAGCTTCTGGGCACTTTGGCAAATAACCTGCCATGGGAAATAGAAGTGCAGAAGGCTGAGAGGCTACCAGGAACACATCATATGAGCTTGTCATTATAATCCCTTCCCTATCTTCATCATGCAAACTTCTCACATTTGAATTACCAACAGTTAGAGTATCAGTAGGTCTGTGTGATGTACATTATAAATTAAGAAGAATCTAAAAAATGACATTGGTATATTCAGCGGTCTCTTTTGACCTTCTGGGGTCCCTGGTGGGCCTGAGTGCACAGCAGCATTTCCTCATAGTGCAGGAGTGGGATCCCGATGCGTAAGTCTAACAGGGTCGTTTCCTCTCTGAGTTCTTGGGCACTAGGCCAAGAGAATGGGCAGGAATCATTCCATTTGCCAAGTAAAATGGGGTGAAAAGCACTTCTGGCACACTTTGTCCATATAAATTATACTTGTTTGCAATTCATCAACTTCTTCTCTCCTTTATATCCATATGTAATGTAAATGATCATCTTTCTCTGAAACTCCATAATGATGCACAGCTCAAAAATGTGATAGAATCAGCTAAAAGAGAGCAGATGGAAGTTTTTCCCCCAATATACATATTCATAAAAAAAAAATAGAGAACTCAACAAAAGGAGATACATAAGTACTTGTACCCGGGGGCTGCATGGACTTATGTATGACAGTAAGTTGGTTTTCTGCAACTATTTATTCCTGAAACCTTTACTCATTCATTCCTGCAGCAATCATTGAAAATGCTGTGGGAAAAAATCTGTCTCTGCATAAAAACAAATATATTTCCCTTTGGATTTTTATTGCACCTTAGAATCCATGATTCAGGAAGTAATGGTTAAATATGTTACTAGAGAAATATAATTAGAAGGCAAACCATGTAAAAAAGTGAAGTCGTAAGTGTTCTTTTAGCAATGCAAACTACAGACATTTAAAAGCACACTGTTATACTGAAAAGGCGATATAGGGAGAATAATGAACTGTCTGGATCACATTTATCTGTTTTTTTAAAAAAATATCTGATTACTCAGGGGCTAAGGAAGTTCATGCAGGTGTCCTGAGGATGCAGCAATGCTGCAAGAAACTTTGTTAAGATAAGGAAAACAACCATTTAAAAAAATACAGGAAATGGTTTAAAAAAAAAAGAGAAGCATAAAATCATTCAAAGGGTAGCTATACATTTTTGTAGCATAAGTAAAGAAGTAGCATTCATATCAAAATTAGATGTTTCTGACCCCATCTCTCTCCAGTCCACTTTCCACCTCGGAAGCCCTAGTGTCCTGGTCAGGAAGGTTAATCTGTGTGGACTACATCCTGGATCTGTGCCTTCTGGGATCCTGCTGAGCTCAGTGAATGGGAAGCTGCAGGGAGAAAGGGGAGTGAAGTCAGGATATTTGTTCTTCCCATGAGGTCACCTTATGCTGGTTGTCTCCCTTAATCAAAGGTGTCTCCCTTTCTCAAGGTGACTTTTTTTATATGACTCTTTTATCCAGATTCTGGTAATTACTCCCTTCCCTCTTCTCTTAAGACCCGGATTAGTAACAGCTCTGTGCTGATAGCCCCACTACCTGTTCAACCATTATCGGTTCCCCTTCCCTCCATTCTGCCCATGGTTTTGTAATTAATCCCTTTGAAAATAAGCCTTTCTTGAATTACCCTAATTGGACTGTGTTTCCTATTGGGAGTTGGACTGGTACATTAATCCATCACCCCCATGAGTCCCAGTTATTCAGGTCATATTCTTGAGCACTGCTCCATGACTCCAAGATAAATGCATTTACATGATCTCAGGTCTTTTCTTTCTGTTTTACTACCAGTCTCTATCTCTGCTGACAATCAAGCAGCTTCAGAAAGGAAAAAAAAAAAAAGGAAAGAATAAAGCATTTCCACTATTACCACCAAAACTCATGTTCTGTATCCTTTCAATTTTGCATCCATCTGTTTCATGGCACCCATATACATATGTCTCCTTTTTCTAAGCAGCTAAGAATTCCTAGAATTAGGGTGACTGGCAGCATATAAATGAAAGCTTTCATGGTGAAGTTCAGGCTAACCTAACTGCGAGGAACACTTGTTCTCTCCTGTACTAACAACTAAACCCCACAGTTCACTTTGCTATGAAATGTAGGGTCATTTTTATTGGGACAATACACTATATACTGACATTAATATCCATCCAACAACTATATGATATGGCAGAATGAAGCAAGTGCATATTTTAGCTGCTTGCTACCTACTCAGAAAAGCCTGACATTAATAGCATTTTAGGGGGTGTATATAAATGTGATAGCATATAGATACTAGGATTATAATAGCAACTTTTTGCTTCTAAAATTCTTTCATTCTAAGTTATGTTTCATCTACAATATCACTCACTAACATGGGGCTCTCACACACAAAGCCACAGGCCTCTTAATCTCAAAATAGGTTATGGTAAAATATGGATGCCCAGATAATTTGCATGATTAATGAAAATATGTTTTAGAATATTAAACATTTAAGATGTTAGCATTTAGTAGGCTTTCTGACAGAAGTTAAAAGACTATTAGAATGACTGATGAATTGCTACAGTACATTAGCCCTCAGAACAAGGAACGTGCTAAAGGACATTTATGTAACTTCTTAGTGTTGTTTTTTTTTTTTTTTTTTCCTTTTTTCCCCTACTCCAACTAAATTGTCCTTTTGTGACCGTGGCTCAGTTTTAAATGGAGCAAACAGGAATTTACAAAGTTTTGAAGAATTTACAAATTATATGAAAAGCTATTGACACAGAGAGAAAGAAATCAACTCTATTAGCTATGGCTGTATACACAGTGTCTGGCACATAGTAGGAGAGTCATAAAATTGTTACATTCATAAAATTGTTGAAGAAATGAAACACCTTCTTTCATGGTTAGGATGGTCTTAACTCAGTGCAGTGACAAAAATGAAATAGAAAATTCCTCCCTTGTCAGTGACAACCTCTCTGACAGGTTAGTTGTTCATAGCTAGAGAATAAAGACATACTTATTTTTTCCACTTAGGAAATTTCAAGTTAGGAATTATGTTTCAAACTGAAGCCCCACCTACTGTAGTCTTATAGAGCCTTTTGTCTTGGATCGCTGCAGAGTTTATCAGGACCTATTTTTTTTCATTTATTTCTCCCTCTTGTTATAGTTAGAGATGAAATATACCAGAAAGGACTGTCAGGGAGGTGTTTATATCCCCTCTGGGTAAAAAGTAAAATACCATTGAAAAGGTAAGACCAAAAGAAACACCAAAATAAATTCTTAAGGTAGGAGCAATAAGCTGCTTAATGGCCTTGCTTTGGGGGAGACAATTAACATTACTTTAATTTATGTGAAGTATTATCATGAAGTTATGAGCTCTCTCTCTGAGCCCTACTTCCCAAAGCCTGCTCCTTTAGGCAGTGTTTCCTTTATAGTGTTATTTAGTTTATAGTTCTCAAACACTCATGTATTACACAGTACCCTTATTCCTCTGCCAGTGAGCATGGAGAAAAGTATACTATTGTACATCACCTAAAATCCCACTGCTTAATCATGAATGTAATTGTGGGCAGAGCAAATATAGTAGGCTGAATAATTGCCCCCAAATACAGCAGATCCTAGTCCAAGGGACCTCATAAATGACACTTTATTTGGGAAAAGTGTCTTTGCAGATGTGATGATTAAGGATTTTGAGATACGGAGATTATCCTGGATTATGTGGGTGGTCCCCTAAATTCAATCACAAGTGTCCTTAGAAAGAAGAGGCAGGAGATTTGATTCACAGATAGGAGAAAGCAATGTGGAGAAGACAGAGCAAAAGGAGATTTGAAGTTGCTGGTCTTAATGATTAAAGTGGAGTAGCCATAAGCCAAGTAATGCCAGCAGCCACCAGAAGCTGCAAGACTCAAGGAATGGATTCTCCCCTAAGGCCTCTCAAGGAAGCTTGGTCCTACAGACATACCTTGATTTTAGTCTAGTGATACCGATTTCAGATATCTGACCTCCAGAACTAGGAAAGAATAAATTTCTTTTGTTTTAAGTCACCAAATTTATGGTAATATTTTAGAGCAGTCACAGGAAACTAATATAGCAAATAAACTATTTCCAGCTTTAAATAAGAGGACCATGACCCTTATTCATGGCACTTAACAGTAAACCTTAAGAAAAAATTAGATTAGCAGTAAGTTCAATACAAAAGTATATAAACATGGATGTTCTTTAAAACCTATGTATATTGTTCTTTACTTGTACAAGTGTTATATGAATTTGTTCAATCAACTCAATTTTTATTCAATAGAACAGAAAGCTCCTTGAATAAAATAATGAATGTGTGAATATGACAGCTAAGTACATATGGTTTTTATCTTTCAGATGTTTTAAATTTCCACTTAATAAAAGTATGCTTTCTTTCATCCCTATCTGGAACATAGCTGTTATAGGCCAAAGATCATAATGCAAGTTTAAAAGTTACTTGCAAAACAAGAACACTAATTTTGACTTAATTGAGAGCAGAAAGTTCCTTGAAGATCTGTAAGTATTCTTTTTACCACTCACTGAAAAGTAGTGATTTTTTTTTTATCATGAGTTATTTATTCCTTCATTCCTTCATCAACTCTTTATTGGACATGTTTTACGTGCCTGGTAACTCTACTAGGCCCTGGAATTATTAAGATATAGCACCTGTTCTACAGGACTTAAGAGTTCAGTGTCTTCATTTGGCATATGTGCAAATAAATAAATCCCTATGGAATATGATAAACTACAGGAGCAATACAGGCAAGCAGTGTGGAAGCAGCATCTATGAATAAATTATTTCAGAACCAAATGATTCTGGAAATTCACGACATTTGATTATTTTGCTTACTAGTCTCAGAAGTCAGGTTCTGTATACATGAGCTTGAGAAGAGTTAAATTGTACCTAGGCATTTGCAGTAGGAAAATAATTTAACACATTACACTGGAAAAGTTGTTTATTCCTTATTCTTGTGGCCAAATATTTGGGAAATTCATAGGGAAAATTGCATTCAAGTTTACAGTAGACAAGATTCAACATGTTCTCATTCTGGATTTGAATTAGCAAATTATAGTAGTTTTTCTCATGGTTTCAAAAGCAACTACTTGTACAGTAAAGCTTACTTAATTAAAATTTATCCAACTGAAACACCCATTTATCTGAAACAAATGTTTCTGCGATCCACATCAACCAACTTTTCGCATGACTAGTTAACAATAAACATTGGAATGATGCCCAACAAATATCAATTAAAACAAATTTCTCCTAAGAAACTTTGCACAGGCACATGCACATGTGTAAGACCACACCCCCCTCACACACACAGAACTTTGCTGTTGTTACTTGTCTTCTTTAAAAGGTTAGTTAGCATTGACTGCATCTTAAGGATTGTATCTTCATTTTATCCTTGAACCCCCAATTTTAGTCACTAACAAGGCATGAGTTTTAGGTAGGACCGGCTCCCCTGAGTGCTGAGAGATGGCCTGAGTGCTTAGAATAATGGCCCAGTGCAAAACAGAAATGCAGGACCTCTTGTTCAAAATTATTAAGAATTTTAAGACAGCAATAGCAAAGCATTAAGCCAAATGTGTGCCTTTGTGAGAGCACAGCGCCGTGCAAAAACACAGGTTATATGCCCACGAAGCTAGCCCTGGCTTCAGGTATTTCTTATCAATCGCCTCCATTTAGATTTTCCCAAGCATCATAGTATAGATGTATAAAAATGGAAACAACCTACCTAAAAGTCAGGTAATGATCATATATTCTTTGTACAGGCTTATAGTAACTATAAAGACATTGCTGAGTACCCATTAAAATTCTGTTATGATCAAAGTTCATCATGCTTACTTGATTTTGGTTTTCTCTGTCCTAGCAAGCCATACTCACATAACTTATGAGACAAAGAAAATGCTATGTGTTTACCAAACTGTGTTTATTAACCTCCTGGGCATACTCCCAAAATTGGGTCCATGTGACAAGTTCTGGCCAAAAGTATGGCCCAGACCATAAGATCTCCTTTGAGATTCATGTCCTCCCCTCAGTAGGTTCTTCTCACTCTTTTTTGGGCTCCCTTTAACCCTTTTGTTTATGGCTGGAAGCAAGGAACTCTGAAATGTGGAACCCACTAAGGGAAGATACTGAATCCTTGGGTCATTTTTTGAGGCAAGCCATTCAGAAATGCTCTTTGACCCACACTGTAATGTCACATAAAATTAAACTGTATTGTATTCAGTTACCTATATTACCTTAACACTCTATATTAGAGAGAATGATGGTCTGAGGCAGAAGGATAGGACTTAGGGAGTGGCAAGCTTCTTAAACAATTCTGATACACATTAGTTTGGGCCACCTTTTTAAATTTTTTTAAAAATAATAGTTTATTCTTGAACAACATGGATTGCCACTTTTTGAGAAACTGCTGAAATCATCTGTTCAGTGGGCTGTAAAACACTTGCTAGCCAATAGCTATGTTGTTATCTCATGAGGATGTTTACAATCTTAAAATAGCATGTATTTATAATTTTCAGAGTACTCTTTCCTATGTATTTCTATAAGATTCTGAAACATTACAAAGACTTCAAAATCCATAACAGTGAATTATTAGGGATAGAATGGTCAATAAATAGCAACAATGATACTTTGCTGGGCATACACTCAAATCTCACAAAATCATCACCTATCTGCTTGTAGAATTTAAAGACCTCAAATATTCAAAATATCCAAGGAAGTATTTTGATAGAAACCCTGGAATCTGGGCTGAGTCTAAGAATCTGGGAACATTGATCTTAGGAATCTAAGGGCCTGGTTCTATTGAGAGGAACAAGGGGAGATGGCCAGAGTGCTTAGAATAATGGCAAATGTTCTTTTCCCTTTGGCTGCAGAATGTCAGCATTTATGGGAAAAAGTCGATCAAGTACTTACTGGATCTGCTTAATCAAGCATAATTGTCACCATGTGACTGGCAGTTATTGGAAGCTCCCGTGTGAGACAGTGCCAGAACCAGTACGCAAAGAACTACCTACATCACAGATAATAAAAGGAAATATAACTTTTTCCTCAGCACAGGAAATCAACACGATGAAATGAAATACCAGGAATCTTGGCATGCAAGAGATTAGGGATCAGACTTAGTTTTAGCACTTACTTACTTCAGGTGATTAAGCATCTAAGATCCAATTTATTTGAATGTAAAAGGATGTTAATGCCTACATTGTAGGGTTGTTATGAAGCTTAAGCTAGTAATGATGATTGTATTTAGCATGATTGCTGTGAGATTTTACCTCTGCCAAGTTCATTATTTGTATTAGTAATATTGTTATTAATATCTTTAAGAATTAAGAATGAAGAAGCACTTCCATCAGGCACCTTCAAGTTTACACCATAAAGAATCCCACTAAACATCTTTCCTGCTCTCTAAAACTTAGAAATTTTTGCCCAGACATTTTCAAGACATACAGTATTAGGCATTTTTATCACCCATTCCCCACACAGCCAGATATATACTCATATTCCAAACAAAGCTTCAATTATCCAAACACTCATAAGTTGTAGGAAATAATAATTCATTAAATATTTATGAAATATTGAACTATCATATTCACACCAAGGGAGTTTAATGAGAGAAATTACTTTCTCATCTTGAATCTTAAAAAGGACTCTAGGGATGCTGATTTGTATAGATTTTTCTAGAGTGCACCTTTTATACTACCTACCTTTATAAATGTTTTATGTATTATGCTTTAAGAGTTGTAGGATAGTTTTCTTCTGAACAAAACCCCAAAATTCTTCAAACCTAAATGAAGGATATAAATTTAAGGATAATTTATAAGTGCATTTCTGAGACATGAATCAGATATTACATAAATTGCTATTAACAAAAATCTACCATCTTTTTTCAATAATTTCAATACTACCTCATATTTTAATGTGTACTACAGTGTTGATATAGAAAAAAATCGGTTATCTAAAAAATGTGTTATCTTAGATGAATTAAAGGCATTTTAATCTTGAAATATCCTACACCTAAGATCCCAGATTAAATTTTCTGGCCATATCTAAAAGACAAAAACATATCTTTTGATATAAGGGAAACAGGATAAAAATTTAGAGTAGTTTAGTATAAAAAATATCTATTTCTGCATTAAGGTTGTTTCATGAATTAGGAAGTTTAATGAATAGACTTATATTTGTTGATTTCATTGTGAGATTTCAATGGGCAAGGTGTCTTTTGGCCTATCTGCATGATTCTAGCAAATATTAAATGAGCATTTTCCAGATTAAAAAAACTCTATTGGGCACTTGGAATAAAGAGATATAAAACACCGGTCTTCCTTGGGTCTTTTATATCTCTTTATTCCAAGTGCCCAATAGAAACATCTTATATTTTCCTGGTTAGAGCTGGAACCCATACTACTAAGTGAAGTATCCCAAGAATGGAAAAATAAGCACCACATATACTCACCAGCAAACTGGTATTAACTGAGCAGCACCTAAGTGGACACATAGGTACTACAGTAATAGGGTATTGGGCAGGTGGGAGGGGGGAGGGGGATGGGTCTATACATACATAATGAGTGAGATGTGCATCATCTCGGGGATGGTCATGCTGGAGACTCAGACTTGTGGGAGGAGGGGGGAAAGGGCATTTATTGAAACCTTAAAATCTGTACCCCCATAATATGCCGAAATTAAAAAAAGAGAGATATAAAATACATGTTCTTCTCAGTAAGTTTGCAATCTAGCTGGAGTGGCAGGACAAATATCAAAGACTGTGATAGCAACACAATCCTGCACAAAATATGCATCACAGTGTCAAACCAATAGAACAAAATAATAGCTATAGAGTTCACAGAAGGAAGGCATCCTGACAGATATTTTGCTTTTCAATGTATAGGATATTTTTTGTCTGTTTCTTTTTCCTTTTTTCTTTTTCACTGTGTTGTTTTATACTTCGTACAAAATTATATACTAGGTAAGCTGTTTGTGAAGTAGCAACTACTTAGCTGCATACAATATGATTTATGAGAGGAATTGTCAATTAAAAACAAATTGACATAATTACACTGAAGTGGTTTTTAGTTTACTACAGCAGACCACATGATACATTTATACATTCCCTTTTCATTGAGTTTTGTGGAAAAGTGTTTTCATTTCATTGATTAAAAGGAAATCTTTAGTACAATTTTTCCATAAGCTTTTTTAAAATCATGGTTACAACTTATTGAGTGAGTAGCTGTGAAGCTGGGTATTAGATCCTAGGTGCTAGAGATACCTAGAGTGCAAAAGTGTGATCATAGACCTACAAGACCTTATCACCTAGATGGGAAGGCAGGGACTCTAAACTTAATACGATAATACAAAGTGAGCGTATGTCAAATACTAAATGAGCCTATTAGGCATAGATGTCCCAGTGGTTATAATAGTCCTCAAACCAAAAGGAGCCATTCCCCTTCTCAACCTGAGTCTGTGAATCTGTGAACAATGCTGATATATCCTTTTTAGATTTCAAATTTCCAAAATTTCTATTATCTGTAGTAACACAAGACAGGAAGAAGAGACGTTCTAGGAGAAAATGGTTCCTAAATATTAGTCAGTAGAGTGTTATAAATAACTATTTTTAAAAATATTATATACTAAGTATTGTACTTGGATGCTGATGGTTAATTCCCCAAGAGGAGGGACTCCCATCTTCATGGAATCATGAATGTCTAAGGTGTAGGGGACTTAGAGAGGGTCTGTTCCAATGCCACCAAGTTGTGGGAGATATTTGAGGTAGTAGAGGAGTGAAGAGTTCTATCCGTGGTCACACTACTTGCAACTAAAAAGAATTCAGATTTGCACTGATATCTAGAATTAAGCCTTAACCTCTTTCCTTCATACTTTGCTGCTTAACCATAGGTAGAAAATAAAATATTGGGCAAAGGTAGATATTTAACAAAATTTTGCTAATTGAAGTTATGTCTCATCAAGAAAAAGTAACTTTTCTCATCCTTACAAATCCTTTGAAATTTTTTTCCTAAATAACATACACTCTCTAGGTAGGAAGAAAGTAGAATCATAATAGTCTACACATCATTATCTTAAGTAACAGCAAAATAAAAAATATCAGCAATATAATGGTTGTCTTTCAGAATCATGGTGAGAACACTAACCCAGAATAAGAGAACATAGCAATTAAAGGAGGCTTTACAAATTTTTCTTATGACTTCAGGTGAATTATGGGATCTATGCCAGACAACTTAAAGAAAAATCATACCTCCTATAAGGTGTCTTGAACACCATCAGAGCCTTGTGGAACAACAATTTGTGCAAATGAATCACAATATTGGCAAAGGGTTGTACTATGGTTTTACTCAAATTAAGACCAATTGGTTGAAAAGAAGAGAAATACCAATAAGATTCATTCCACATGCTGCATTTTGATTAGCCTTCTGAATCCTCAAATTTAAGATCCATACTTTCCCCAGGAGTCATCACTGCCTGATGATAATTACAAAGGTATGGTAATGGAGAGCCCTAAATCAAACATGCATGGTAGATCTGCTGTCACTGCACGAACCATCTCATTGCAGGCTGGCAGGGAAGGATGTGCAACTGGCAGAGCAGTCTTCTTGGCTGGCATAGGAACCTAGCTCTGCTTTAAATCTTCCTGATTTAAATTACTGTTAGAGTAATTTGGCTAATTGAAAATGTCTGTCTTTGGAGAAATCTTTCATAATGTTAGTGTCATTTGCAGGTTGCCAAGGAAGATCTCCAGGGCAGCAGTGCTGCCTGGCTGCCTGCAAAGCCCCCATTGATCAACAGTGCCATCCAAACAGTCCACTTAGATGAGGGGCCATCCAATGATATGCCAGTGATCCTCCTTTGCCAAATAGTATACATGAGCAAAGTGTCTCTGAGAAAATGTGAAGCCTCCGGTAAAGCAGGCAACACAGACGGGGGATTCCCAGCCCACCCTGGACAGTTCCAGTTATTTCAAGAAGTAGTATGGAATTGGAACAGCCTCAAAGGAGAATTGGCCAGCCATCTTTAATCTTAAAAATAAATTTATGTTATAGGCCACCTGGGGGGAATGAGCAGGGGGAGAAAAAAGAATCAAAGTAGTAATTCTTTCACAATGCAGGCAGAAACCACAGTTGGGATACCATGTGTTAAATGTAAAAATTTCTGTGAAAAATAGTTTTTATTTTTTAAACATTTACTTATTTATTTACTTATTAAGACAGGGTCTCACTCTGTAATTTATTTATTTTTTAGAGATAGGGTCTTGCTCTGTCACCTTGGCTGGAGGGCAGTGGCATGATCATAGTTCACTGCAACCTCGAATTCCAGAGCTCAAGCAATCCTATATCCTCCCACCTCAGCCTCCTGCATAAATAAGAAGACAGGCCTGCACCACCACCTCTGGCTAATTTTTAAAAATTTTTTTGTAGAGACTAGTCTCACTATATTGCCCAAGCTGGTCTCTAACTCCTAGGCTCAAGTGATCCTCATGCTTCAGACTCCCAAAATGCTGGGATTACAGGCATGAGCCACCATGCCCAGCTGGAAAGTACTTTTTAATAAAGTCAAAATGAATATGATATTGTTTTTCAGTGTTTTTATTTCCTAGTCATTTCATCTCCTTTTAAATCACAGAGTTAGTTTTCCTTAACCTTTAAAGCACTGATCTGCTAATAGAAAATGAGCAAGTCTAATTCTGTTCCTAAAATGGGAGGATAAATTACATGCTATCTATACAAATAAAATTCTACCAAAATATATCACTGAATTCAACAAAACAAGTTGATAGCATAAGTGGGATAAAGAAATCAGTCTCTGAAAGGCAAATCCTTTTCGTTCTTCCTATTCCAGCCCATCTCAGCCTTAATTGGCCTCTAGTTCCACCCTTTCCTGTGTCTCTGAGTCCCTTATCTAAACTCACTTCAGAATGCTCTGCTGGCTTTACCAATGCTCCCGCACTCAGCGACTCACTCTCACTCTCTCCCTTAAACACTATCTGGCTTCAATCTTGCCCTTCTTCCTTGTTCGGCTGACTGCTTCAAAGTCTCCTTGACTGTGAATTACTAGCAGTTGTAAACATTCATGAATACTTAGAAATATTTCAGGTGTTAACAATCCATCTAGGAGCCACCAAAATAGACCTAATCTTTGAGATCTGATATTGTGTCAGTTGGGCCTCTCCTCAAAGCTCATTTCTAAAGGATCTAAAATATGTACTGGTGAGTGTCATGTTCTGGGATGAGCCCATCCATTTACAAGTACTACCCAGCTAGGCAGAGCTATCTTTTCAAGTTTATTTGTAAGACACGTCTTTGCAAATCTAAATACCCTTTCTGATGGAAACTATTAATATCATATACAGGATGGTTTAAGTCCCAGACCAACTCCAAATGTCTATCTAATCCACAGACTATGTGGAGAATAGTACTGACTAAAAGATATTAGAGGCCCACTTGTTTAGTGCTGGAAGTGAGCATAGATATTATATAGTACAATTTTTATTGTATAAATGGGAAAATGAAGATATTAAAAGGCTAACTCTTTCATCCTCATAATACTTACAATAGGCAAAACTGGGATTCCCCTTAACTGTTTAGCCTGGGTGTTATCTCAACTAACCCACACAAACACCTTGAAAAATTAGTACTATTATCCACATGAGAAAAGCGAAGCTAAGACAGCCCAAGTAATTTGGTCAAGGTCATGCAGCTAGTACCAGTAGAGTGGTGAAGCTGAGATGTAATTTCTGTTTTTTCAGACTGTATGCATGTTTCAGTTCACTGTCCCTCATAGATCTACAATTATTTGTCATATAGTTTCACTGAAAATTGGTTTACAGACATGATTTATCTGTCTCAGAACACATTTCTTGTTGTTTGGATATTCTTTTTTCTTTTTCTTTTCCTTTTTATTAGAGACAGGGTCTCCCTCTTACTCAGGCTGGTATCAAACTCTTGGGTTCAAGTGATCCTCCCGCCTCAGCCTCCCAGAGTGCTAGGATTACAGGTATGAGCCACCATGCACAGCCACCCATTTCTTTCTTGTACAATGGGAGAAAGGTCACCCTGCTCACCCCTAAGTCTAAGTCACTAGTGATGGACCTATGGTCTAAGACAGAGGACAAAAAGGAAATTTATGAATAATAAGTAAAGCAGTTAAACTGAACTCTGAAAGAATGCAATTCTCGATGCCACAGCCTATGCTAGCTGCTGACCTATATTATCTCTCTTTTCCTAAGTAGTCCAGTTCTTTCAGAGTTGCCTAAACTTGTTTTCTCTCTTTTAGCCTCCTATTTGTGTAACAACTTACTACAGTCAGGATTCAGTCCTGCCATTCCACTGCAGTTGCTCTAAAAATAATCTCTGTGACCTCTTAGTAGATAATTCAAATCAGTATTTGTCAATCCATTGTCTGATCTGTGTAGGAGGCATTGAATAGCTTTACCTGTAATAATCTTCCTAAAACTCCTTCCTCTTTTGTTTTTTATAAACCCTTCCGTCTCTGAATCATTTCTTATCCTCCTCATTCATAAGCTCCTCTTCCTCTTCTTGGGTTTAAATGTTTGTGTTTTCTAGAATCTGGCCCTTGATATTCTTTTCTCTAAAAACTATTGGTTTTCAACTTTTCCTGAACGTTGGAAACTATCTATAGGAAGCTTTAAAAATTATAATCAAAAACCCTTCTAGGCCGGGCATGGTGGCTCAAGCCTGTAATCCTAGCTCTCTGGGAGGCCGAGGTGGGCGGATTGTTTGAGCTCAGGAGTTCGAGACCAGCCTGAGCAAGAGCGAGACCCCATCTCTACTATAAATAGAAAGAAATTAATTGGCCAACTAACATATATATAGAAAAAATTAGCCGGGCATGGTGGCGCATGCCTGTAGTCCCAGCTACTTGGGAGGCTGAGGCAGCAGGATTGCTTGAGCCCAGGAGTTTGAGGTTGCTGTGAGCTAGGCTGATGCCACGGCACTCACTCTAGCCTGGGCAACAAAGTGAGACTCTGTCTCAAAAAAAAAAAAAAAAAAAACCCTTCTGAATGGCAGAGTACAGACCTCCAGAAATCTATTCCTTAATAAAAGCAATGAGAAAACTACAAAAATGACCAAAATCAACATTTTCAGAATTCTGGAAATTAACTAAAGGCTTGCAAAAATCTGAGGAGCGTTTATTGAAGAAAAACGCTGACCCTTGGTAAAAACAGTAAGTTTTATGCATTTCAACCTGCCTTATTCCTTCCCTCCCTATGCATATAGTAGCTTTCAACCCCCCAAAACTATTAAAACACAACTATTAAAACACAAACTGTAAAATCCAGCAGCCTAAAAGCCAGTGCAAGGAAGAGAATGGGCTTGGAGTTCCCCAAAAATCTCATCCCTAGAGAACTGTCATTATTTACCTCACTGACACCTCCATTCTCAGGGCTTATTTTTACCTGATGAGAGTTGATTCACATCTGACTCAGCTCACTGGGTATAAACAGCCCTGTTCTTAAGGCATTTGTTGAAAACAATCATATGGTCTTTATTTTTACTTCTATTTATGTGTTGAATTACGTTTATAGATTTGCATATGTTGAGCCATCTCTGCATCTCTGGGATGACTCCATCTTGGTCATGGTGGACTCTGACTCAGGCGGGGGTCAAAGGCAATATATGTAACCTAAACATTAGTACCCCCATACTATGCGGAAATAAAAATTAATTAATTAATTAAATTTTTTAAAAAAGGAAAAAAAGAAGAAAACAATCAGTGCCAATTATTTAATAGTGTAACTACCTGAGGCAGTTATACCAATTAGGTTAAATAAGAGACTTACCAAAAATTTTAAAAGAAAACACTGGGGAATGAGATTTTCTTATGGGATTTTGAAAATATCTAACATATTTCCAGAAATCTAGAAGGCCATGCACATGTGCAGCCATGTGCACACGTGCAGGAAAAATCTGAGACCTTAATCTCTCCCTGTGGCTGACACTGAGGCTATGCACAAGCAGAAATGAAGGCTAAAGCATGGTTTTAAACTGCCTGCTAGAGTGTTGAAATATTTTCCCCAAATATGCACAAAGCCCTGCAGCAAAGTTACAGAGACTTATTGGTTTAATGCAATTAAGGAAATCTGTGTCAAATCATAAGCTGAGCACCAACCTAACTGAGCAGAGATGTTGAGGGTTATGCATAACAAAAGTTCAGACTCTACATAATTAATCGAGAAAACTCAACAAACAAAAAAATCCATAGCAACAAAATAACAACATTACAAAGCAGCAACATCAAAAACTTGAGAGAAAGCTTATTTTCAGAGTTGGAAATGTCCAGTTTCCAACAAAATGTCTAGTTTTCAACATGTGAAAAGAAAAAGGAAATTATAGCTCATACAAAGGTAAATAAGCAGCCGATAGAAATAATCTCTGAGTAGCTCAGATATTAGATTTACTAGATAAAGACATTAAACCTACTATTCTAAATATGTGATCAAAAATTAGGCCGGGCGTGGTGGCTCACGCCTGTAATCCTAGCACTCTGGGAGGCCGAGGCGGGTGGATTGCTCGAGGTCAGGAGTTCGAAAAATTAGATGAAACTGTATCCAAACAGTTAAAGGAAAGTTTAACAACCATGTCTTACCAAATAGGGAATATCAATAGGAAAAAATTGTAAAAAAAAAAAAACAAAGCCAAACATAAATTCTGAACTTGAAAATTATAAATGCTGAAATAAAAAATTAGAGGGATTAAAACCAAAGGCTTGAAATGTCATAATCAGTGAATCTTAAGATAGATCAACAGAGATTATTCAGGCTAAGTTTCCTTGGCTGTGCAGGAGCTTTTTAATTTGATCGGGTCCCATTTTTGTTTTATTTTTGTTGTAGCCGTGATTGCTTTTGGGATCTTCTTCATAAATTCTTTCCCTAAGCCAATGTCTATACTAGTTTTAACAACATTTTCCAACACTTTGCTCAATATTCCTCATGAATATAGAAGTAATCATCCTCAACAAAATCCTAACTAAGCAAATATAGCAACATGTAAAAAGGATTATATATCATGATCAAGTGGAATTTATCCCAGGGATGGAAGTGTGAATAAACATAAGAAAATTCATTCTTGTAATATACCACATTAATAAGATGAAAGAGAAAAAACGATCATTTTGTTAATCTCAATAGATGCAGGAAAAGCATTTGACAACATCTAGCACTCTTGAATGTTAAAAACATGAATCAAACTAGAAATAAAAGGGAACCTTCTCAGTACACTAAAGGGCATTTATAAAAATCTCACAGCTAATATCATATTAATGATAAAAAACAAGTATGAATGCTTCTCCCCTAAGATCAGAAAAAAGACAAGGATGTTTACTATTACTATTTCAATTCAACATTGTATGGAGTTTTGAGCCAGGATAATTAGTCAAGAAAAAGAAGTTAAAGGCATCCAAATTGTAAAGGAGGAAGTAAAACTATATCTGTTTGAGTGTGACATGATCTTGTAGATAGAACAGTCCTAAGAAAGGCATGAGCATGCACAAATACACACAATCAAAACTAATAAATGAGTTCATCAAGGTGGGAGCATGTTACAAAATCAATATTTTAAAAATCCACTGCACTCCTATATACTAGCAATGAACAATCCAAAAATGAAATTAAAACCTATTCCATTTATAATAGCATGAAAATAATAAAATACTTAGGAATTGATTTTATAAATAAAAAATAACATATGAAACATGTGCACTGAAAACCACAAAATCACTGAAAGAAATTAAGGAAGGCCTAAATAAATGGAAAGACATTCATGTTCATGGATTGGAAGACTTAGCATAGTTAACAGGGCAATATTCTCCAAATAATCTACAGATCCAATTCAATCCATATCAATATTAACCCACTGATCCTTAAAGTCATAAAGAAATGCAAAGGATAGAAAATAGATAAAATAATCTTGAAAAAGAAGAACAAATTTGGAATACTCACACTTCTGATTTGAAATACTGTCATAGAATTAGAAGTCCAGAACTAGCCCCGCCCAGAAGATGGCGGATGAGAAACACCGCCAGACAGAGTGTCTCTGAAGAAAAGACAGATTCTAGAAGAAATTAGAAGAAAGAAGCAAGAAGACGAGCCTACATCGGATGAGGGTCGGCAGGAGGAGTACCTGAGACCACGGGAGACTCCACAGGAGGAGGTCGCGGAGGAGAGCTGGAAGCTGGGACCCCCGGAGCAGCCCAGAGACCAGCGGGAAGGGGAGGTGGATCTGCCGTTTCCCCTCCCCTGCATCCCGGACTGCTGGTGGGCTCCCCAGCAAGCGGAGAGACCTGCAGACACCAGCCCAGCGACGACCACCGCCAGTGAGCGGTAAGCCAGTAGCGGACGTGGCACCAGGCTCCCAACTCCCTCGGGGCACCTCCGTGTGCACAGACCCGAGCCGCGCGGCAGACGCCATATTGCCTCCTCCTCCCCTCCCCCGACCCTACCCGCGGCTGCCCAGAGAGAAAGAGAGACAATATAGCCACCAGCCGGAGACACCTCCAGGGAACAGGACCTTCCCTTTTGGGGCCCTACAGCTGACTAAGGGGAACTCAGACTGTGAGCTCTCTGCTCGCCAGCCCTACCAGGTGCTGCTGGCACGGTGATCCCAGGAGAACCGGGCAGAGCCTGAGGTTGAGAGACATAGACCCGGCTAGGGCTCCCTGTGGGTGAATTGGGACAGGCACGCGTCTCCCTGGGGGGGACAAAGTTTGAACTCTGGGACCCAGAGGTCAGACCTGCAGACCACATCCCGTGCACCGAGGCCTCGCATTGCCCGGGGCACAGAAGGGATATACGTGAACAGCCTGCTGAGGTGTGTGTGCCTTCAGGGGCAGATCAGCGTCCTAGAGGGCAACCCTCCCCCCAAAGGGAGGCTGTGCGCCCAGCCCAACTGGCATTCCTGCACAGGGAACCTCCCCGCCGGCATCACAGCCAGGGGAGGCCAGGTGGTGTGTGGTCTGGCCTGCTGACAGAGGTCCAGGAGTAGCTGCGGAGTTGGGGATGGTGGAAAGAGGCCAGGCCCGCTCCAGACTGTGGGTCTCGGACAGCCCCACCCCCACACGTAGACTCTCTGACTGAGCGGGGCCATTCCAGCCCCTCCCTGTCAGCTTTGCCTGGAAGCAGAGAACAGAACTTTGACCCCTGCTAATGACATTGGTGGTGCCTGAGGGTGGGCTTACCCAACTCAGCTCCACCCAGACTCTCTCCTAGACCAGCCCTCACTAAAGGGGAGAAAAGGACACACCTGGAAGTCCCAGGGCCCCACCCACCACCTGAGGCACTAGAGTTATCTCTTCAGGAACAAGAGCTGATAACAGGACACAAAAACAACAGCGTAGCCTGTTCCTCCAAGCAGGCGCCACCTACTGACAGGGAGAGCATCCTGCACACCTTTTTCACGACACCTACTGACTCATTATACAGGGAGTGGTCGAATCTCACCCACAGACACCACCTAC
>VSMD01132135.1:0-18754 GCA_008750895.1 Mirza zaza
TGGGAGAAGCTGGAATTCAGACTCACCATATAGAGTTGACTGAAGGACCACCATGACAGGGCAGCAAGGGCCCAGGGAGGAAGGAGGCGTTGATGCAGCGGGGGAGTGTTCCATTGAGCAGAAAACTGAGTCGCAGCAGAGGAGGTGGTCGTGGCCAAAGTGTGCTTAGAAAGGCAGCGTCTGTGAAGGCAGAGGTTGGGCTCAGTGTGGGAAGTGAGAAACCACATGCGATCTGCGTAGGATTGGCCTGTAGGTTCAGGCTCCCAAAGAGGCATGTGAGTGAGAGGAGAGGAACATGGAGGAGTGGGTGTTGGTGTCATCTGGGGGGTCGAATAGTTCAGAGGAACAGCGGCCAGTAAGGGTCGCAGTAGGGAAGCACAGAGAAAGCAGAGGGAGATACCAGGGACCGTCCCTGAGTAGCTTAGAAAGGGAGGAGTACGCTGAAGGTTATCTGGCCAGGAGGGAAGGGGAGAGAGTTGGGGGCGGGGAGAAAGTTGTCTGATCAGGGTTTGTTCTGCTTGAAGAATATTGGTAGATATTGGAACCTGCGTCTGGTGGGCCACATCAATAGTTCCTGAAGGGTATTGCTTCATTTAGTCGAATATAATTTGCCTGTGACTCCGGCTGCCCAGCGCTGGTCCCAAGGGTTGTTAATATCCATCTGAAACCCTTATTTTCTCTGTGGCACATGTTACCCCGCCATCCTTTTCCTTTCTCAGTTTCGTGGAATCGGCAGGACGTGTAAGGGCATCTGCCGTGGTTGTCTGGCTCATGGGCAGTTAGGTCACACCAGAAGCACAGGACAGGGGCATGGGGTCACCAACTGAGACTGGGGTCAGAGGACATTGAGGGCCGTCTGACAGCCTGCTGGGAGCAGTCAGCAGGGCCGGCCATGCGGGTGTCTCCTGAGGGAAGGGGCTCCGTGCTCGGAATCTCCGTACATTGACTGAATCAGGCGCCGCCGCTGGGAGGAGCAGAAGACGTAGAAGTCCGTGAAAATGGCACTTAGTGCGACCCAGCGGGTGGCAGGAGTCAGACGGGGAAGCATCTTGAGACGAGGCCTTTGGATGCGGGAGACGTGCCTCCAGGCAGGATCGCCCAGTAGTCTGACAGCGGTGGGGGTGACCAGAATGACCGTGTGGGGCCCAGCCCACCAAAGTTCAAGTGGCATGGCATGAAGGGTCTTTAAGAGGACCGGGTCTCTGGGCTGCAGGACCAGCGCGCTGGACAAGGGCTCAGCGTCCAGAGGTTGAGGCGGGAATCTCAGGGCGTGGGCCCGCAGGGGCTGTCGGAGGAGAGACAGGGAAGGAGGGTAGGAGGCAAGCGGCGGGGCTGGGCGAGAAGGTGGAGGTTAATGAGGAAAGGGTGGCGGGACACGAGCTCAAACGGGTCAGGACAGCAGGGCTGTGGGGAGCCGCCCTGGTGCGGGTGGGGGCCGGGCAGGAGGTCAGGCCGGGACTGGTGGGTTTTGAGAGAGGGTTTGGGTCTGGGCGCGGTGGCTCATGCCTGTAATCCTAGCACTCTGGGAAGCTGAGGCAGGCAGATTGCTCTAGGTCAGGAGTTCGAAACCAGCCGGAGCAAGAGCGAGACCCCATCTCTACTATAAATAGAAAGATATTAATTGGCCAACTAATATATATAGAAAAAATGAGCTGGGCATGGTGGCACATGTCTGTAGTCCCAGCTACTCGGGGGGCTGAGGCAGGAGGATCGCCTGAGCCCAGGAGTTTGAGGTTGCTGTGAGCGAGGCTGACGCCACGGCACTCACTCTAGCCTGGGCAACAAAGTGAGACTCTGTCTCAAAAAGATAAAAAAAAATAAAAAGAGAGGGTTTGGTTAGGTGATCTTCCATCAGGGGACTGGCACGTGCCACCTTACCACTCGATTGAGGACTGTTGGGAAAATGGAGTTTCCACTGTGTGTCCAGGGACTCTCAGACCTGTTGGACAACCTTAGAGATAAAGGCGGGACCATTGTCTGAATGATGAAAGAAGGGAGACCGAAACGGGGAACAATTTCAGAAACTAAGATAGTGGCTACGGTGTCTGCTGTGCCTTGTGTGCTGGGAAAGTCTCCCCCCATGCGGTGAAGGTGTTTCAGAGGATGAGAAGACACCTGGTCCGCTTGTGGGGGCGCATATGGGTGCCAATACTGTCCAGGAAGGTGTCCGCGCATCTGGTGGTGGTGAAGGGGGGTTCAAGGGCGCCTTGAAGATTTGCACACGCAGAAGTCCTGCAGGCCGCACGGACGGTGCTGATGAGGCAGTGTAGGGCGGGGAGGGAAACGAGGCTGGAGGAAATGTGTTGGCCCTTTGGCGCCAACATGTAGGGAGCCGTCACTGATGTGTGGAGTCTGCATTTCCGGGAGGGCGAATTTACTGTCGACCATGATCCATCCCTCACAGGTGCTGGACCTGCCCTGGGGAGGAGCGCTTCACGTTCACCTGACATGTAGCGCGGTTGCAGGTAGGAATAGAGAGGAAAAGAAAGGGGCAGAGGGGGTCACCAGAGGTCAGCTGTCCGGTGACAGCGTGGGTCCTGTGGATTCCCTCTGTAAGGACAGAGCCCTCTGTCTGGTGTCCTCTGCAGTGGCCGAGGGGAGCCGTGTGGGACGCAGGAGAGCGTCTGAGAGGCGAGCAGTGAGAGGTGTTAGCGATGGGGCAGCCCTTGGTGGATAAAAATCCACGCTCAGGCCACATGGCGGCATGGCAGTGAGCTACCAGGAAGGCGTATTCAGAGTCTGTGTCTATGTCGACAGTGTTGCCTCTGGCCAGATGTAACGCTCGTGTGAGGGCAAGGAGCTCAGCCTTCTGGGAAGCGGTGCCCACAGGGAGCCGGCGGCCTCCAGCACCTGGGAGGTGGAGACGATGGTGTAGGGCGCAGCGTGTGCCATCAGCCCCGGGCGGAGCTGCCATCCACACACAGGGTGAGCTCTGCCTGGGGTGGGGGCTGGTCCGACAGGCCCGTCCTGGGGCCGTGGAGGCCTCCATCATTCCTGAGCAGCTGTGTGATGCCAGCATTACTTGGGGACAGCATGTAAGGTAGCCCGGTTGAGGGTAGGAGACTGAGATAGAGGTGGTTCCAACAAACAAAAGGCGAAATTCTTGTATACTGTAAGGGGTGAGAGGAGCTAGGGAGCGGTGGGTGAGAAGATCCTGTAAATGGTGGGCGAAGATCTGTAGGTCTTGACTCAGGGTGAGTTCAGGGGCCTCCCCAGTGAGGGGAGTGCAGAGGCCAGTGCCCAAATATAGGACGACCAAATGCGGACAGGGGTATCTAGCTGTTTGGAGGGGCAGGACACAGCGGCCTGAGTAGGGGCAACAGCTTGGGTAAGTGCACTCTGGGCAATGCCTTGGCGCTCATCTGTATATAGCATGAAGGGTTTGTCTGGGTTACGGAGATTTATTTAATGGGGGAGACTGAAGCAGGGTATTGTGGAGTTTTTCGATGGCTTCTTTGATGTCCCCTGGAACAAGAAGGGGCCCGTGCTCTTTATGGCGGAGCATCTCTTCCTTCGGCCCAAACTTTAAATGGACAGAGCCCCTGGAATGGACAAATAGGCCCAGGACCTCAAAGGCAGAGGAACTAACCCAGGCCAGTTAGCAGACTGGCGTCTGGTTGAGGTCCCGGTCTGAAGACAGAGAAGCATAAGAGAAGACGACGGGGCCAAGGTCCCGAGGTCTGCTCGCACGGCCAGGACACGGCTCCCGGGTTTTGGCACCAAATGTAAGGATTTTTTTGCGGAGAAAAGAAAAGGCAGGCAGAATGGGGCCAAACAACATGGCTTTATGGAGCGCTCCCGGGTAAGGTTCACTGGTCCCAAGAAATGAGGCCAGAGAAGTCGCACCCGTTTGGAGGGGATTAGGGCCTTTGATGCTACCTGAGGCAGCTATAGAGAAATAGGACAGGCTGGTGGCATTTGCAGAATCTAAGACGTGAAACCTAAAACTTATCTGGGTGAACATCTGGGTGTCATTGTTCTTTAACTCAGCTGGACCAATCACTTATTTTTGGTGGGTCTTGTGGGCTTCTTTTCTTTAGGGAGGGGAGGGGTGCCTGCCACCAGCCTTACAATGGGGACATGTGTCAGTTCAATTCCCTTAAATATGAGAACCAAACAGATCCAAACTGCCTGGTTGAGAGTTTCCACTGATCCTCAGAATACTAAGGGTTCCATGGTACTGGACAGGGAATTTTGAGGAGGCTAAAGTACCTCCCTTTTGGGTGCTCATACGCCATGTGGACTTGTGATTAACCTCTGTTCTGGAAATACCTCTCAGAATATTACTTTACTGTTCCTTGTGTAAGACTACATACTAGGATAAATTCTGCCCTTAGATGAAAAACAACCTTGATTTATCACACAAATCACAAGCTGTGAAGCCCATGGCATTGGCATTTTTGTCTTCTCCTGGAAGGTCCACTTTAACTGTTCTGCACATTAACAGGTATATCCTTTTTCTAAATGGTATATTGGCCCCATATCTGGGGTGCAACAGCATGGAGACCCACCTGTGTTGTTGCCCCCCATGACTATTCACCTGCCCATAAATTCACCAATCAGTCACCCTCTAGTGACAAATTGCATTTGTCTGTCACTTTCTTTGGTTTCTTGGCTCCTTCTGCATTTGGGCCTCACTTTGCATGTATGGACATTCTACAAAACAAGTGGCACGATAGCCAGTACCAGTCCATTAACCAAAGTATGAGCAAGAGGAAGAAATTATAGGAGTGGAAATTCTGGGGTGTTACTCCTGATCTATTTGGGGTGGTCGTGCCCATTTGTGACATGCATGTGGAGTGTGAGTACAGGAATGCCCCTAACCTGTAAGGACTAGAGAAGTCATTAGGAGAGAACTGCATTACACCTTGGAGTGACAAAAATCACCATGAGGCATTATCAGTGGACTGGCCATTACTAGGAGCTTTGCCAGTAGTTACAGAAGACAGTGAGCAGCTGAAATGAACGTGCAAAAGCTAGATGAAGAATTTTAATTAGAAAAGTGTATGAAAACCTCCACATTCGTGCCAGCAGTTAGCTATGTGGATAAGTTTGAAACTCAGAGGATGTAGTTGCGGCCGGGCGAGGTGGCTCACACCTGTAATCCTAGCACTCTGGGAGGCTGAGGCGGGCGGATTGCTCGAGGTCCGGAGTTCGAAACCAGGCTGAGCAAGAGCGAGACCCCATCTCTACTATAAATATAAAGAAATTAATTGGTCAACTAATATATATAGAAAAAATCAGCCGGGCATGCTGGCGCATGCCTGTAGTCCCAGCTACTCAGGAGGCTGAGGCAGGAGGATCGCTTGAGCCCAGGAGATTGAGGTTGCTGTGAGCTAGGCTGATGCCACGGCACTCACTCTAGCCTGTGCAACAAAGCGAGACTCTGTCTCAAAAAAAAAAAAAAAGAAAAAGAAGATGCAGTTGGAAAGTCAGTTCTGGTGTTTAGAGTGTGAGCCTGTGAGAGTCTACGTGTTCAACAATTTGAAGTACCAGAAAATGAAATAGTTACTACAACTGAAGTGTTGGCAAGTGAAAAAGACAGAATTTGTGTGGGGAGTCTGCACCCTGGAGGCATGAGATTTGCAAGAAAGAAATTTAACGTAGAAACTAAGTTAGCTTTGAGAAATTGTGAGGTCTAGTTTGCTTGTCTACCATGAAATCATCTGAACTTAACTGTTTTGATCTACTTCCTATTTTCTACTATAGACAGGTACACACATGGGTTTTATCCTGTATAGTTCTTACACGAAGTGTTTTAGCTTAATATATTGTATACTGCATTAAATGTAAATCTAAACAAAACATCTCTGTGTGTTCAGCTGGACCAGAAAAGGCCATGTGCAAAGACAAATTGCAGATGAAAATTTATGAATAATGATTTACGATTTAAAGGTATCGAATTGAATTATACTCTCATATTATCTTTATTATAAGCATATTAACAACCCCATAACTATAAATAAAGGGAAAAGTTATAGTAACTATGAGAATATTCTGAAATTACTGAAAGTTCTGTTCCTCAGAATACAGTGATTTCTAGAAGTTATTCCAGTGTGTTGCCCAAATAGTACATTATTTTCATTTGTTAACTATAATTGGAGACAAGATAAGATAGTTTACGTTTGTGGCAGAGTAGCATTTTATTCATTGCTCATTCGAGTTAAAACATTAAGAACTGAATGAAAAAAAAGAATTGAATATTATTAATCAAAAGAAATTAACATATGGCCTAAAGCATTTTAAAACTCACTAGATGCTCCTTAGTCACAAGCACACAAGAAACATTATTTTTGTTCTAATACAGTGATGTTAGATTTATACTTTCAAGTTTTTTTTTTTTGAGACAGTCTTGCTTTGTTGCCAAGGCTAGAGTGAGTGCCATGGCATCAGCCTAGTTCAGAGCAACCTCAAACTCCTGGGCTAAAGCAATCTTGTTGCCTCAGCCTCCCGAATAGCTGGGATTACAGGCATGTGCCAACATGCCCGGCTAATTTTTCTATATATATTAGTTTGGCCAATTAATTTCCTTCTATTTATAGTAGAGACATGGTCTCACTCTTGCTCAGGCTGGTTCGAACTCCTGACCTCGAGCAATCCGCCCACCTCGTCCTCACAGAATGCTGGGATTACAGGCATGAGCCACCGCGCCCGGCCAACTTTCTTTAAAGTTTGATCCAAATTATTTACTATACATCGAATTGAACACATATATAACCTTTGAGATAGGAGTCATTTTCACTTCTTTAAATATCTATAAAGATGTTATTTCCATTATATCAAATAACATTCAAGATTTCCATGTCTCCTATCACATCAAATAATGTTTAAGACTTGTATTTTACTGTACTAGAAGGATATATCAGTATTCTAACCAACTGGCCAGTTTTTCATACTTTAGGAGCAATTGGTAACATATTTTCTTTTGAAAATTTGCTTTACTTTTTACCTCTGATAATTTGAAAACTTATAAAGTTTCTTAGTTTAATACAGAATAAAAACCCTGATAACATAGTGTGTATTTATATGCATTGTTGTTTTATGATTCAAACACACAAAAAACCTCTTTAGAGTTTCTTAATGTACTTTACATTTGCCATTAAACATTTAGGGAAAAATGGTGTTAATAAAATTGGCCTAATATTGAATAGCCTCTCACAGCTCTGATATAGAAACAACAGAATACATATTTTATATAGACATTAAGAATGAAAGGATAACATAAACTGATTTGAAAATTGAACTACATCAATATTTGCTTTTGGAAAATTTCAAATACGGTAAATACAAATTACCCATTGATTATAACTATACCTCTCCAAACATTAGTGTTCCTGTTCTTTTAAACAACATGAGCAGATAAATTATCTAACTGCTTCAACTTCACGTTCTTTACAATACTGTGGGTTAGTGTAGAATCTGAAAATGTGCTTCAGTTTTTACCTGAATCCACTGAGGTAGTTAGATGTAAGTTTGATTAAATACTTCTACACATTTATTGCACCTATAAAATTTCTTTCCCTATGGACACTCTGGTAACTTCCAAGTTGTGTATTTAGATTAAAATTCTTTTCACATGTATTATATCTATACAGTTTCATGTGATAAATTCTCTAATGTTGAGTAAGGTTTGATTTATGCTTAAATTCTTTGCCATATTCTTAGCATTTTTAGGATTTTTCTCTAGTATGAATTCTCTGATGTTGAGTAAGTAGTGAAGTATGGGTAAAGGATTTACCAGATTCATTACATTTGTAGTGTTTCTCTACCCCATGAATTCTATGATGTCTTCTAAGATGTGAAAGATTAGTAAACGCTTTGCCACATTCCTTGCATTTGCAGGGCTTCTTTCCAGTATGAATTACCTGATGTATTTTAAGGCCTCCTGACCGAGAAAAGGCTTTGCCACATTCCTCACATATGTAGGGTTTTTCACCAGTATGAATTCTCTCATGTTCAGTAAAGTGTGCACTACATCTAAAGGATTTACCACATTCATTACATTTGTAGCGTTTCTCTCCACTGTGAATCATCTGATGTTGCCTAAGACTTGAAGTCTGAGTAAACGCTTTGCCACATTCTTTGCATTTGTAGGGCTTCTCTCCAGTATGAACTGCCTGATGTATTCTAAGGTTTCCTGCCCATGTAAAGGCTTTGGCACATTGTTTACATTTGTAGGGTTTTTCTCCAGTATGAATTCTCAGATGTTCAGTAAGTTGTGGACTATAGGTAAAGGATTTATCACATTCTTCACATTTATACACTTTCGCTCCAGAATGAATTACCTGGTGACTTCTAAGGCTTGAAAGCTGAGCAAATGCTTTTCCACATTCTTTACAAGTGTAGGGTTTCTCTCCAGTATGAATTTTCTGATGTTGAGTAAAGTATGAACTATATCTAAAGGATTTTCCACATTTATTACATTTGTAAGGTTTCTCTCCACTGTGAATCATCTGATGTTGCCTAAGACTTGAAAGGTGAGTAAATGCTTTGACACATTCTTTGCATTTGTAGGGCATCTTTCCAGTATGAACTGCCTCATGTCTTCTAAGGCTTCCCATTGATTGAAAGGCTTTTCCACATTCCTTACATTTGTAGGGTTTTTCTCCAGTATGACTTCTCTGATGTTCAGTAAGTTGTGAACTCTGGGTAAAGGATTTATCACATTCTTTACATTTGTAGGGTTTCTCTCCAGTATGAATTACCTGATGTTTTCTAAGGCTTGCTGACACGGTAAAGCCTTTGCCACATTCTTCACATTTGTGGAGGTTTTCTCCAGTATGAATTTTCTGATGCAGTCTAATACTTGAAAACCGAGAAAAAGCTTTGCCGCATTCTTTACATTTGTAAGGTTTCTCTCCAGTATGAATTGTCTGATGTATTCTAAGACTTGAAAACCGAGTAAAGGCTTTGCCGCATTCTTTACATTTGTAAGGTTTCTCTCCAGTATGAACTGTCTCATGGCTAGTAAGGTGTGAATGATACTTGAAGGACTTACCACAATTTTTACATTTGTAGGGTTTCTCTCCAGTATGAATTACCTGATGTTTTCTGAGGTTTGCTGACATGGTAAACGCTTTGCCACATTCTTTACATTTGTAAGTATTTTCTCCAGTGTGAATTTTCTGATGCCGCCTAAGACTAGAATACTGTGCAAAGGCTTTGCCGCATTCTTTACATTTGTAGGGCTTTGCTCCAGTATGCACTGCCTGATGTTTTCTAAGGCTTGCTGACTGGGTAAAGGCTTTGCTACATTCTTCACATTTGTACGGTTTTTCTCCAGTATGAATTTTCTGATGCCGTCTAAGAGTTGAAAACTGAGTAAAGGCTTTGCCACATTCTTTACATTTGTAAGGTTTCTCTCCAGTATGAATTGTCTCATGGATAGCAAGGTCTGAACGATAGTTGAAGGACTTACCACAATTTTTACATTTGTGGGGGTTTTCTGCCGTATGAACCACCTGATGTATCCCAGGGCTTGCGGTGTGGGTATAAGCTTTGCCACATTGTTCCGATTTGTAGGACTGTTCTCTAGTATGGATTATTTGGTGTTCCTGAAGAACTGAAAACTGAGTAAAAGCTTTGCCACATTCTTTACATTTGTAGGACTTTTCGTCAGTACAAATTGTCTCATATTTAAGCTGTGGACCCTGAGTCATGGCTTTGCCGCAGTCTTTAGATTTGTAGAGGTTTTCTTCAGTATCAATTGTGTTACGTGTTCTTACATTGGATGACTGACTGAAGACTTTCACATCTTTATAATGTCGGTATGAGTTTTCTCCAAAACCAGTTCCCTGATTTTGAGAATGCTTTCCTGACTGGGCAAAAGCTTCTACACGTTCATTACATTTGTAGGAATAGTCCTGAATATGGGTATCCTCATGGCTAATAAGCTTGAAACGTTGGTGACAGACTTTCCCATATTTCTTAGATTTGTACTGGATCTCTGGATATTGAGCTTTCTTATATTTACTTGAGAATGAGACTTGGTTAAATGTTTTTTCAGGTTTATTGCATTGATATGTTCTCTCGTCAACATGAATACCCTGGTAATTATTTAGAGTAGAGTTCTGGATAAAGGACATCAAAGTTTTACTAGATATGTAATGTTTTTCCGAATTATCTATTCCCTGAGATTGAATAAGCAATGATGACTGGGTAAATACCTTACCATACTGATCACAGTTGTTGGTTTTCGTATGTAATGGTATTACTGGTTTGTGAAAGAATACAGTTTTAATGAAGGGCTCATCAACTTGGTCAGATTCAGAAATATTCTCTTGAATTCCAAATCTGTGGTCTTCAGCAATATTTGACTGAACACTTAATGCAATCCTATATCCAAAGTCTTCGGTCCCTCCGGGGCTTTCAAAAGACTGGTAATTATTTCCTTTATATGTAGTCCTAAAAAGAAATGCAGATATAGTGTAAATGACATGCTGAGTTCACTGAGAACAAAAATGAATACCTACTACAGCAACAGAAAGACTGCAGAAGATATAGAATTCATCATGGAACATTAAGCTTAAGGGCTTTTTTATTTTTTTTTATTTCAGCTTAACGGCTTTTAACAGGAAATAGGCAAAGCTTTTTAGTGGGAAAATATACAGAGTACTTCAGATAAAACACATACTGCCATCAGTTTGGACAAGTATCCAAAATGTCTCGTCTGGCTGGATGGTGCTACATTTTCCCTGAACAAAGTCATTATTTAAAGGATGGAAGAGGTAGCTGTTTTTAGGTGATGAAGATCTTACCAAAAGTGAAAACACATCAAAGAAACTTAGAAATGTAATCCAATGAAAGGACAAAAATGTGTAAGTGACCCTAATGAAGTGATGATATATGAAGTAATTCTACAAGGATTTCAAATATCAGTCTAAATGTCCTCTGCCAGCTAAATGAGAACATACACAACTAAGTAAGTGGAGGAAAACAATGCATAAGGAAAATGAGACTATTAACAAAGAGATGAAAATAGAAAAAACTAAAACAAAGTATGGAGCTGAGCAATGAAAATCAAATTTAAATATTCACTAGATAGGTCAAGCGCAGACTTCATAGAAGTCCATTTGAAATCATAGGCAAGAGAATAAAAATAAAAGAAAAAGAAAAGTTAAGAGAGCCTAAATTATCAAGCATGCCAAAATGTTTATAATTAGAATCCTGTAATGAGAGAAAAGAAAAAAATAAGCAGGAAACAAACCTGAAGAAACAGTGTCCAAGAACTTTCTAAGGTTGAGGGAGAAAACAGCATAAAATTTAAAGAAGCTCAACCTACTCCAGCCGGGAACACCACAAAGAGAGCCAAAACAAGACACATTGTCATCAAAGATTTAAAAGTTACAAAGAAAGAAAATCTTGAAATCAGCGTGAAAAATATGACTTGGTATGTACAAGAGTACTTGTATAGAATGATCAGCATACTTTTAGAAAAAAAAAATTGCACAATTTATACCCAAGAGCTTTACCCTAAATGAATTGCAAAATAGTCAGTTGTTTTATATTTTGAACTAAAATATTAGCCACACACAGTTATGCGAATATATAAAGTTCTATGCTGAATATAATGATAGGCATACATATAGTATTCTGTGTTATAATGACAGTGAATAAAACACTTTAAATTCTGCTATAGATTTTTCAACAAGCCGCAAAATAACCATAAATTAGTTAAGGGATACAAAATAGAAGAGAATATAATTTGTGATATCAACAGAATGGAATGTAGAAAGGCAGGGACTCTATATGTAATGAAAGTTTTCAGCTTAAAGTAGTTTCTTAGAACTTTCAGATGTTTTATGTAATATCTGTGGTAACCACCAAGAAAATATCTTTAGTAGATTCAAAACTCAACTCTTGGGATTAAAAAGAAAAATAATTGGCTGGAGCGTGGTTGCTCACGCCTGTAATCCTAGCACTGTGGGAGGCAGAGGCAGGAGGATCGTTCCAGGTCAGGAGTTAGAAAGCAGCCTGAGCAAGAATGAGACCCCGTCTCTACAAAACATGGACAGAAATTAATTGGATAACTAAAAATATATACCAAAAAATGAGTGGGTTATGGTGGCGCATGCCTGTAGTCCCAGCTACTTGGGAGGTTGAGGCAGAAGGATTACTGAAACCCAGGAGTTTGAGGTTGCTGTGAGCTAGGCTTATGGCACAGCACTCTAGCCCGGAAAACAGAGTGAGACTCTGTCTTAAAAACAACAAAAACAACCAACCAACCAACCAAACAACAACAACAAACAAACAGAATTAGGAAAGTATAGTAGATACCAAAGGGAAATGAGAAAAAATTAAAAATATGTGAGCACAAAAAAACCCCACAAAATCAAAAGAGAATGAAAGAAAACAACAAAAGAGTTATAATACCTACAAAAACAAAATGCAAGTCATTCCCTTTTAGTATTTATTTTCCATAAAAAATGAGTCAATCTAAACATATTTTCTCTGAATAAATTAATGAAATAAGATCTACCTTTATGGTTTCTATAAAAGATCCAGTTTAATGTAAGGAGACACATGGACTGCATGTTAGTAAAAGCATTAAAAATGCAATGTCAAATACTTTTACATTGATTGACAAAATATACTTTACATCAAAAATTGTCAGAAGGGACAACAAAGGGGATTATATAATGATAAGACCCCACTGATGAGGAAGCTAGCAGTAATAATATATATGAACCTACAAGTATTAACATATATGTTAATGTTAAAAAACAAAGGCTGGGCGCGGTGGCTCACGCCTGTAATCCTAGCACTCGGGGAGGCAGAGGCGGAAGGATTGCCTGAGCTCAAGAGTCCAGACAAGGCTGAGTGAGGGCAAGACCCTGTCTCTACTATAAATAGAAAGAAATTAGCCAAACAACTAAAAGTAGAAAAGATTAGCCAGGCAACGTGGCGTCTGCATGTAGTCCCAGCTACCTGGGAGGCTGAGGCAGGAGGATCCCTTGAGTCCAGGAATTTGAGGTTGCAGTGAGCTAGGGAGATGCCATGGCATTCTAGACCAAGCAACAGAGTGAGACTCTGTCTCAAAAAAAAAAAAAAACAACCAAAGAAAAACAAAATTTAATGTTATGCTGCTGCTAAGAAACTCACTTTTAAGGACAAACAGACTAAAAGTGAAAGGTTGAAAAAGAATATTCCGTGCAACTCATAAACAAAAGAGTGCAGGGGTGCTTATACTGCACAAAATAGGTTTCTGGGAAACATCTATCACAAAAGTAAAAATCTTTCAGTATATAATAACAAAGAGGCTATATAGTCAAGAGAATATACAATTAAACATACATACTGTGTTTCCCCGAAAATAAGACAGGGTCTTATATTTATTTCCTCTGAAGAAGGCACCCTAGGGCTTATTTTCAGGGAACGTGATTTTTTTCATGTACAGTACAACGATCTACATTTATCAAAATATAGTTAAGTCGCCTTCTTCTGGAAAATCATCATAACTCTCCAAAGCCCAAATTCTATCCTGAATTTCTTGTGACTCTATTTCCTATAGAACCATTGGCCCCAACATCTCATGTCGAATAATAGAGCTCTCATTAAATGAGCAGGGCTGGCTTATCAGAGATCCAGTGAGCACTGGGTCCAATCTGCACAATGGAGCAGAAATGATCTCTCTGGGTTCAGTAGGAGACTGCTTGCTGAAGCCTTCCCCCTATACCCTGGTGTTTGTGGGGATGAGAGAGGCCCACAGTGCTGAGTAAAATGGCAGCCACAGCTTTCCTTCTTCCCCCTGGAGACACACTATACTAAAGTGGAGTGTCCTGCTCCTCACTTCACTGAGGAGACTTTCCCCTCAAAGTCTCAGCTTGCAGCACACACAGGATGGTGGGGACCCGACAGGGAGAGCCGACCTTGTTGGTGGGGTTGCCCGCACCTTTCCAGTCACCTCTGGGATAGTAGCTGTCACGATGGGGCAGATGAGAAGGGCTGTTGGTCTTCTTTACTGCTCTGTGAAAAAATGCATAGGTTGTGTAGATATGCTGCATAGCCACGCCCATCACTAGGTCTTATTTTTGGGGTAGGGCTTATATTGCGCAAATGCTTAGACATCCTGCTAGGGCTTACTTGATGGGGAGGTCTTATTTTCCCGGAAACATGGTGGATGAAGAGAGATCATACATATAGAAAACCATAAAGATTATAGAAAAGTGTTAGAGCTAATACACCCATTCACTAAAGTTGTAGGTAATAAAATCAACATTCAAAACTCAGTTTCATTACTATACACCAAAAACATACTATCTGAGAAAAGTATTAAGTAAACAATGCCACTTACAATACAATTAAATAGTATAAATTTTTTTTTTTTTTCAGACAGAGTCTTGCTTTGTTGCCCATGCTAGAGTGAGTGCCATGGCGTCAGCCTAGCTCACAGCAACCTCAATCTACTGGGCTCAAGGCATCCTACTGCCTCAGCCTCCTGAGTACCTGGGACTACAGGCATGCGCCACCATGCCCAGCTGATTTTTTCTATATATATATTAGTTGGCCAATAAATTTCTTTCTATTTATAGTAGAGACGGGGTCTCGCTCTTGCTCAGGTTGCTTTCGAACTCCTGACCTCAAGCAATCCACCCGCCTCGGCCTCCCAGAGTGCTAGGATTACAGGTGTGAGCCATAGCACCCGGCCCTATAAACTTTTAAGACTCAATTTAACAAAGGAGGTGAAAGATTTGTTCAGTAAAATCTGCCATTAATGAATATAATGAAGAATATGCAAATAAAAGATATCCTTTGTTCATGGATTGGAATAAAATGTCCCTATTATACAAAGCAATCTACAATCTTTATTTAATTCCTATTAAAATCTGAATCGTGTTCTTCACAGAAATAGTAAAGAATTCAAAAATTTCTAAGAAATCACAAATGACCCCAAAGAGCCAACAAAACCTTGAGAAAGAACAAAGCTAGAGTCTTCACTCTTGTTTTTTTTTTTTTAAATTTTAAATACTTTTATTTAAGGCATTGCATTTTCCACTTATAATACAGTGCTTATAAAGTGCAATGTCACTTCCTTTTCCTGCATACATATTCAAGTAGTGAGAACACCCAGTAATTTACTATGGCAGCTCAACTTTAAATCTGCCATATAATTTGCTACAACTTGGAATCCTTCAGTGTTTTATGGTGTCTTCACACTTCTTGATTTAAAACTAGTACAGAACTGTACTAACAACGAGTATGGTACTGATATGAAAACAGAGAAATACTCAGAGGAAAAGAACAGAGAAAGCAGAAATAAAGACATGAGTATACATCTAGTTTTTGACAAGGACACAAAGATACACAAAGGAGAAGGTATAGTCTCGTCGATAAATGATAAAAAGTGCTATCCCCATGCACAAGAACGAAATCGGACATTCATACAATACACAAATATTAATTCAAAATGGATTAATAGCAAATGTAATACTATAAACGATATAACTTTAGAATAAAGAATAGGGAACAATCTCTTTGACATTAGCCTTGATAACGTCGTTTTTTTCCATATCATGCCAAAAAAGTATAAGCAACAAAAGCAAAACCCCAAAACAGGAGCACATCACACTAAAAGCTTTCTGCACAGCAAGGGAAACAACAACAACAACATAAAAGAGTAACCGAAGAATCGGGAGAGTATGTACATGATGAATGTAACATTTAAAATATAAGAATCTCAAACAATTGAATAAGCCAAAAAAAAGAGTAAATCTGACTTAAATTGTGCAAAGGACCTGAGTAGCTATTTCTCCATAGAAGACATAAAAGCGGCAAACAGGCTCATGAAAAGATGCTGAACATCATCACTCCTCAGGGAAATGTGAGTCAAAGCACAATGAGAAATCACTCACACCTGTCATAACGACTATTATAAGAAAGCTAAGACATGATAAATGCTAGCAAAGGTGAGAAAAGGAAACTGCACAGTGTCACAGGGAATGTAAACTGACCCAGCTACTATGGAAAGCAGACTGGAGGCTCCTGAAACACTGAAACCAGAAGAGCCACGTAACCTTCCAGCTCACTCTGGTATATGTCCAAACTGAGTTAAACCTAATACAAATGCAAAGAGATGTCTGCTCTCCTGTGTTTTTTAGCAGATCATTCACACTATATAACATTGTTTAGCCGTAAGAAAAAGGTAATTCTGCAGTTTGTGAAAACATGGATAGATGAATCAGGTGGAAATTATGATAACTGAAATAAAACAGAGAAATACAATTTTTGTATTATACGAGCTATCTGTATGATTTCAAAAAGTAGAGATCATAGAAATAGAGAGGAGAATGGTGGGCACCAACAGTGGGGGGCGGTGGTAAAAATGGGAAGATTTGTCAAAGAGTACAAACTTTCACTCACATGATTAATAAATTCTGGGGATATAATGTACAGCATTGTCAATAAAGTTCACAGTATCACATTGTAAGAGAGTAGACATTAAGTGTACTCACCCCCCAAAATTTGGCAACTATCTGAGATGATGGATGTGTTAAGCTCATGACACAATATATACATACATCAAACCATTAAGATGTAACCTAAAAACATAAATTTTTATCAGTAAACAAAAAACCACGTCAGGATGAAAGAAACAATAAGCAAACAAAAGAACACAGAGGACCCACTCTGAGTGAGCTGCATACTCCACCAAACAGAATTATAAAATGATAACTATTAAGATATAAGGTAATATTCAAAATGTTACTATAGTGTTTGCTTCAGCAGTACATATACTACAACTGGAACAATACAGAGAAGACTAGCAATCTAAATAAAATTTTTTAAAAAAGATTAAAAGAAAACAGACAAAAATGTTACTATATGCCAGATAATGTTGTAAGGTCTCTATAGATAATTTTTAGTTGAAAACTCTAGGCTGGGTGTGGTGGCTCACGCCTGTAACCCCAGCACTATAGGAGGCCGAGGCAGGAGGATTGCGCCAGGTCAGGAAGGCAAGACCAGCCAAAGCAAGAGGAAGACCCCGTCTCTATTAAAAATAGAAAGAAATTAGACAGACAACTAAAAACATGAAGAGAAAATTAGCTGGGCATGGTGGCTAACGCCTGCAGTCCCTGCTACTCGGGAGGTTGAGGCAGGAGGATTTCTTGAGCCCAGGAGTTTCAGGTTGCTGTGAGCTAGGCTGATGCCGGGACATGCTAGCCCAGGCAACAGAACAAGACTCTGTCTCAGAAACAAAACAAAAGAAAGAAACAAAACAAAACAAAAAGTCAATATGGAAAATAGCACATGAAACAAGTATAAACATGGAAATTGTGAATACACACTTTAAATTTCTAATCTTCGTTTTTAAAAGAATTGGTTAATTTAAACTATATGATTAGATTTTTAAAAACATTTAAAAATTAAAAAACTAATTAAATATTTAATGTTTAATATGTATTTCAATATTTAAAGGGAGATCCTTTGTACTCTGATAAAATTAGAGTCTCAATATCTGTAATAGCACCTTTGAAACCTCCATAGAATTGGAAATTAATAAAAGAGAAAATATTAATATCTGACATCTGTCTATAATATTCCTTAGATTTCTGAACCAAATATCACTATGCCCACCACTACATTCACACAATTCTGACAGCATGCAAAAGCAGAACTTAAAAAATGGTTTATCATACAGGTAGTCAGTTAGATGCAGAATTTTCCAGGCCCCCAAGGGAATGGATGACAAGGTAGCATAGGCCCTCACATTCCAAGGGAAGGAATTTGGTTCGCACTGTGAATTTTATGGAGGATCAGTGAAGAGCAAAGGGGATCCTCAGATAAAATTTTTCACAGTCTTAGGGAGAATCAATCCTCCGATAATGTAAGAACATGAGAAAGAACATGTCCTTCTATGAGAGCAAGAGAAATAAACCCAGACTTCTCAAAAATTAGTTTCCTTGTGACAGAGCCTCTGAGACCACACGTTAAGGTCTGGCTTCTTCCATGACCTTTGGCCCTCTCACCTGTGTCACCTGCTTCATGCACTCCCACCTACCTGGGTGTTGAGCTACTGCGTCCTCCCTCTTCACATTCCAGGACTCTTTCATTTGTTTTAAAAAGGTGACCAGGTGCAGCTTAGAGACAGCAAGTTCTATTTTATTAGAAAAAGGCACACGCATTTTGTATGGGGTTCTTCAATCTTGAACTTATTGTATTGTATTCAGTAGAGAAGAGAGAATATTATAAAAAACTCTACAAAATTATTTTCCTAAATAGTATTAAATACAATTTCCTTACGACTCCTGTAGAATATTTGGGAAGCATTTTAAACTTGATCCAGTGCTTTACTTTCAAGTATGACTGAATCAACAATAAAAAAGAGAAAGATGATTTTAAGGTGTGGACAACAATATTTTATATCACTGAATTTCTGGAGTCACCACTATGGTAGAGTGAAACTAGCAAACCACCTGAAGAAAGAAAAAAAATAAGATGTTTTTTTACATTAGAAAGCCCCCAATTGTTTTTCCTGAAACTAGGAAACTTAAACTCATTCATACAATCAATGCACAAGCTCCCAAAACACATTCTGCAAAGAAAGGAAATGAAAGCCTTGAGGTATGTTAGATATGCTGGAGGTAAGTAATTCTCACCGAGAGACACCAGGTTTCTGTAGGTCTCCAACATCACATCCCTGTACAAATTCTGCTGAGCAGTGTCCAGGTATTCCCACTCTTCTGGAGAGAAGTCTATGGCCACATCACTGAATGTCAACACTTCCTGAAAAAATAAAATAAATAAAATTAAATAC
>VSMD01132136.1:0-18174 GCA_008750895.1 Mirza zaza
GCACCAGCGCAGGTGCCCTCCGGGACAGCGGCCCGACACCCTCGACCCGGCCCACGCGGCAGGGCGGATCGCCGGGCGGTGCGGGGCGGATCGCCGGGCGGGTGCGGGGCGGATCGCCGGCTGTGCGGGGCGGATCGCCTGGCGGTGCGGGGCGGATCGCCGGCTGTGCGGGGCGGATCGCCGGGCCGGTGCGGGGCGGGTGCGGGGCGGATCGCCGGGCGGTGCGGGGCGGGTGCGGGGCGGATCGCCGGCGGTGCGGGGCGGATCGCCGGGCCGGTGCGGGGCGGGTGCGGGGCGGATGTCGGGCGGTGCGGGCGGATCGCCGGGCGGGTGCGGGGCGGATGCCGGGCGGTGCGGGGCGGATGCCGGGCGGGTCCGGGGCGGATGCCGGCGGTGCGGGGCGGATGGCCGGGGGGTGCAGGGCCATTCCTGCTGGAGCGCGCGGGCTCCCTGCGAGACCCCCGAGTCTCCCGCCTCACCTGAGGCAGTGACAGGCACCTCCGGCACAGGCCGCAGGAACCCAACGGCGTCAGGCTCCCGCCCACCTAGCAGGTGCCGGCTCGGGTTTGCCCTCGAAGCGCGGCGCGGCGGGCCTGCGGGTGGGGACGAGCCCCGTTTAAGCTAAGCGGAGCATTTTGTAACTGGGTGAGAAGCAGGCTATCCTGTCAGCCGACTTGATTATGCCGCACACGTATCCCAGGGCAATTGTTCGACGGATATTTTTACCGAGTTGACTTTCTTTTTAAGACGATATGGCTAACAGAGAGAAGAAGGCAATGGCATTTTTTAAAATGGCATCTTGGCATAATTGTCCACATGCTGCAACGTCCTCCCTGTGCAGGTGTGATCAAAGGGTCCCTCCTCCTCCAAACAAAGCAGCGAGGCTCACCTAGCCAGGCCGGCGGGGGGGGCTCCCGCAGGCTCAGACGCAGGCAGATGGATGGGAAGCGCCTTGTTGAGTGAGGGCCGCGCCCCTGCATGTAGGGCAGTAGCCACAGCACGCCCACTGGATTTCACAGCTGATGGGGGGACCAAGGGGTCTAATTTGCCCCAGGCAGGGGCAGCTGGGGGCTGCTGGTGGGGTGGGTTCAACAGTTTGGAGAATGCCTTGTGGAAAGAGTGCCTTTTCTAAGGCATACCCAGGTGCCACAGGAGCCCGTTGTCACCCTAGATGCCCGGTTCCATGGCACATGCCCCTCCACTCTGCCTCGCCAAGAGCCACGGCTCCCAAAACACACAAGTTCGAATCCCAGTGCCCAGGCTCAGGAATGAGCTCTATCTACCAAATGCACAGGCTCCTGCTGTATAAGGTTTCAGCGGGCAAGTGACTGTTGCATAGCTCAGACCGCCATAACAGAATACCACAAGCTGGGTGCCAACGACAGATACTTTTGTTGTTGTTGTTTTGGGAACTATCCATGTTGATACATAAGTTCTGGTCCATTCACTTTTCACTCCTGAGAAATATTCCATTGTCAGAATAGTCCATAGCCCATCTATATATACTCCTAATTTACAGACATTTAGAGTTATTTCCCTTTGTTGGGTTGTTTCCCAATGATAAGCAACACTGCAGTGAACATTCCTGAACACAACGGACCGTGTGAGATTGTCTCTGGAGCACGCACCGAGGAATGGAATTCCCAGGTCTTAAGGAAAGCGCACCCCCAGCCCTAGTAGATACTGCCAACTCCAGCCTGGTTTACTGATTTGCCTTCCCACCAGCAGTACTTGGGAGTCCCCTTCTTCCACATCTTGCCAACCCTCACCCATCTGATAAACGGGAAGTGGTAACTTATTACTATTTTAATTTCTATTTCACTTATTAGAGCCTCAAGATCTTGACACCCGTTTAATGTATTCTCTGACTCCTCTTCTGTGAATTGCCTTGGTATTAAGATCATAAATTTTCCTTGCCATGTGAGCTGATTGAGTCAGCGCATTAACCTGTGGGTGGAAGCTGCCTGACGTGTGAGGGGCGGCGCTCTGTCCGCTTCATCTTAAGGCCTCTCCTTGGAAGCTCTGAGCCCAAGCAGACTTGCTGGCTTTTCCAAGCTCTGACAGTACCCTTTGCCCACCCTAACACCACCACAGCCTAGCTCGATTGCCCAACGTTATTATGGCCCCCTTCATCTCCTTGACAAAGCCCGAAACCCACAGGCTGAGGCCCCAGAGCTGTGCTGATGTGCTTAGAACAGAGTGTAAAATTAATGCCAATCCAGATGAAGAAACCAGCATTCCCGCTCAGTTGTTGTTGAGTCAACATAGATCACTCCAGAGAGCAATTTTTCAAGGAGCTCAAAGACTCAGTTATGAAGATGCTCACCATGGTGTTGTTTATAATCTCACCAAAAAGAAGAAATCACCTAAATGCCCCTAAATGTCCAGCATCCTGGTTTGACTAAACGAGGAATGTTATAACCCTCCATGGAATACACTTTACAAAATCACACTGCAAACAAATGCACAGTGTCAAGGAACATTGTTCGGGAGTCTTAACTTGAGGACCATGGACTCCCAAGGAGCTGCTTCTCGAAGGGCCTTAGCATCGCCTGCCATGCCTACAAAATGCAGATTTCTGGGTCCCACTCAGACAGACTGAATGTGAACTTCCAGCTGGAGGGCAGGAATCTTAACCAGTTCTCCAGATGATTCCTAACTAATCAAGGCCACAGGGACCCCAAAATTGGTAAGAAGCAAACTCTGGTGTATTAAGACAAAAAAAGCAAGTTACATACAAATTCGATATATATAAAAATAATCCCGTGTGTGTTTGTGTGTGTGTACTAATAGGTACCTAGGTACCAAAAATCAATTCTAGGTCAGTTTCTCAACTTCATCACCACTGACATTCTAGGCCAGACAATTCTTCAGGCTGGGGCTGTCCTGCATGTGGCAGGGTGCTCCCTGGTGTCTACCCACCAGATGCCAGGAACACCCCCCAGTGGCAACAATCAAAAATGTCTGCAGACATTGCCAAACGTTCCCTGGGGAAACAGGACCCCCAGACTGAGAACCGATGCTCTAGACCTGCGGTCCCCAACACCTGGGCGGTGGACTGGTACCAGTCCATGGCCTGTTAAGAACTGGGCCACGCAGCAGGAGGTGAGTGAAGCTTTATCTGTATTTACCGCCACTCCCCATCACTCGCATCTCCGTAAACTCTGCCTCCTGTCGGATCAGTGGATGCTCACAGGAGCAGGAGCCCTGCTGGAAACTGCGCGTGGAGCGGTCTAGGCTGCACTCCTTGTGAGAATGCCTGGTGATCGGAGGTGGTGCTGGGCGGTGATGCCGGCGCTGGGAAGCGGCTGCTAATACAGATTACCGTTAGCAGAGAGCTTTGACTGCGCAGCAAATGCAATGTGCTCGAATCGCCCCGAAACCATCCCCACCCATGGTCCATGGAAAAATTGTCTTCCGTGAAACCAGTCCCTGATGCCAAAAAGGTTGGGGACCCCTGGTCTAGATGGAAGGTATTATAGATGATGTTTTCCTTTGTTTCTAGTACATATACCTTTTTTGCATTTTTTCCAACATGAACATAAAGTATTTTAGTCATGTAAAAATAACTTGGTTTCTTAATGTCCCATTGCCTGTGCTATTGATATGAAAAGATATTCACATTAGTATTTACAATAAGTAAACTAATTTTATTATGATTTTAAAACAGGTATGGAAAAACATATACAAAGACCTCTCAAATATCAATATTCCTTAGGCATCTTTAAAATATTTAAAATGTTTATAACCTTTGGACTAGGCTGCCTAATTTTAATTATATATCATAAAGAAGCAATACTAAATATAAGAAATGCTTTACAAATATAGTTAATTTTTGTAGTCACTTATAAAAGCAAAAAGTTATAAACATTCTAAAACTAATAATAGGAAACTAAGTTAATTATGGTACATTCACTTGATAGACTATAATACAGCATTAAAATGATGTTTATAAAGAGTTTATAACAATATAGGGGAAACGTTTATGCCATATTGTTAAGTGGGTAAAACGCTGGATACAAAATTGAACATGTAGCATCACCACTAGCAGATACAATAATGACAATAAAAAGAATCCTATGCATCAACACAGTCAAAAGAAATATACCAAGATCTTAAAAAGTAATTGTTAGTTGAACAATGGCATCACAGATGATTTTTTCTCTACTTTTCTGAAATATCCAAGTTTTCTATAATAAATGTGTATATATTTACAGTGAAAAAGTGAAAAATAAAATTTATTTTTAAAAATACTTCAAAATGATTACAAATAAAAACATGCCAAAATTTCAGGTTAGAAATATGTCTTCATATTGATCTATATACAAATTTCCATCCATATGAGTAAAGTAACTTTGTTCAGAAATTAAGCCTATCAGAAACTATAATATAAGCTAACTGTGACTATACCCACCTTCATCAGCTCTGAGAAAGGTAAAATTGAAGAGTGATTACTATGCAGATGGTCAGGGAAATGTATGGAGTCACACAATATATCATAAACAGAAAATGATTTTTATGCAAAACAAACTGGATAAATCTTTTTACAAACCTAGAATCACATTCTTCTAAAACAGAGCGGCTCATTTAAAACATGATAAAGTAATTTGGGTTTGATTAGAATGAACAAACCAAGGGCAGCTCTCACCTCCTGGACTCTGATCTAACCTGTTTACATTTGTCAAAGGTGATGGGCAACTCCAGCCACAGGAAACACAGTCTTTGCAGACAAAGGGCGGCCCGTCTCATATTTGTAAAGCAGTATTTGCCCAGCCTCGCCTTTCCCAGTGGCTCCAGCGAACTCTCTCGTTCGCTCATTCCTCACTCTCTTGTGGACCCAGATTATATCTTACAATAGACCTCAAAGAGGGAGGCAGCTGCATGCATTCGGTAGAAAATAGAAAAAGGCATGGCCAGGTTGACCACAATTATCCAAGGTTCAAAGCCAAAGACAATTTCCTCCAATCCGTTGTCATACTCAGGGCGACAGCCAAAGGCGGGAGGTATCCAAAGCTGCAAGAGAAGAGAAAATGGCCTATCACGGCGAGCAGCTTCCAAGCCGTCTAGGAGGCCCCACTCGAATCCCAGGCACCACTATCTGGACTCATAGAAACTGAGTCACGCCTGTCCAAGTGAAAAGGAGACTCTGCACAGCATTTTCATCTCTATGGAAACCATCGAATCATGAGCCTGCCATGAATCTTCTCTCTTCCTCACCCAGCCCTCCTTGCAATCTGTCCTGAATGAATGCTTTTGAACCCATTCAATTCTCTCCATCCCTACCATCCTCACTGAGCCTCAGTTTTCTCATCTGTAAGATGGAATACTAGTACCTATAGGAGAGGGCTAGGATGAAAACTAAGTTTGTGAAACTTAAAGCAATAACCTATTATTATACTTGTGTTGCTCATGGGACTTACACACTGTCCTTTCTCAGCCTCTTCTCTGTCCCAGATGCCTCCCCTTCTGCTAGCCCACTTCTCCCTTGGGCTGCCACTTCTACAGCTTTCTCCACTGCCACACCATGGCCGACAGCCTCTAGGATGTCCCTCCAGGGTCCCCAGCTCCTCAAGTCACTCTCTTGTGAAGTCTCCTCCCCTTGAGTTGGGCTGAACCTAGTGATTTGCTTCGAACACATGAGATATGGCAAAAGTCATGGGGAGTCTCTTCTGCGATTAGGTTACTAAAGGATCTGGTGTCCATCCTGATTGTCCTCTCTCCCAAGAGAGGAGGCCAACTGCCATGCGACAAATCGCCCTACAAAGAGACCACAGGGCAGAGAGCTGAAGGAGTCCCAGCCAACAGTCCGCAGGAACTCAGACCCTCAGTCCAACAGCCCTCTGCTGAATCCTGCCCACACCCATGGAGTGAGTTTGGAAACAGAGCCCTTCTTTCAAAGTCAAGCCTTGGAATGCCAGCAGCCCTGCCACCAGGCTGCAGCTGGGGGACGGCCCTGAGCAGAGACACCCAGCTCAGCTGTCCTTGGATTCATGACTCAGAGAAACTATGAAAAAATAAATGTATGTTGTTTTAAGTTGCTAAGTGTGGGGGGTAAGTTCTCAGACAGCAATAGCTCACTGACACGCGTGGCCTTCACTCGCACCTCCACACAGAGCACGGCCCACTACACGCAGCTGGCCCTCTGCGGCGGGGGCGCCTTCGGATCCAGTCAGCCGTGGATCGAAAAGTAGAATGGATGGCTGTGTCTGTGCTGAACACACACAGATATTGTTTCTTGTCAATATGCCCCAGACAGTACAGCGTACAACTGTTTACACGGCAGTTACTCTGTGTTAGGTATCATAACCTAGAGACGGTTCCAAGCATGTGGGTGGGTGCGTGCAGTTATATGCAAATGCTACCCCATGTTATATAAAGGACTTGAGCGTCCGTGCATTCCCGTGTCCACGGCGAGCATGAAACAGACACCCCTCGAACCCTGGGCGATGACTGCGTCTCTACTCCACTGTGCTCACTGGCTGCCGCGACTCTAGAGGGCTGTCCCCTGTCACTGCCACCGGTTCTTCCGTCTCCTTTGCTGTCTCATACGTTGGTCAGCCTCTTGACGCGGGCCGGCACCGGGGCTCATGCCTGGGTCCCTTCTCTCCTCTGCACACAGGCCCCCGGAGCTCTCACCACGTCCCTCGTGGTAAAACCAGCTGCAGGCCCGTGACCTCCCAGCCTGAATCCCCAGCCTGGACTAGCTTCAAGAATTCCAAGTTCCTGTTTTCTGCTGGCAACTTGGGTGTCTCGAACTCAGCCCACCTTCCCCATTTCCCCGTCTTAGCAGCTGCAGCCTCCTCCCAGGTGCTCCGTCAAGGTGCCAGGTGTCCGGCCTGTTTCCCTCTCGCTGTCAGGAACGTTGTCCCCGCCACCTGCCCCCTCCAACCATGCGCCTCCACGCCACTAGCTTCAGCCCCTCCCGTCTCTCCGTCTCCACCTGTCCAGGCGGCCCTCTCTCACCTGGGGCATCGCGGTGGCCACACCCGGTCTCCCTGCCCGCACCACTGCCCCGTAGGACATCCTTCATGCAGCGGCCAGCCTAGCTGCTATGGACACCAGATCGTGTCTCTCCCCTGACTGAACCCCACAGTTTTCCCAGAACACTGCAAATAGAACCCACTGTCCCCTGTGGGACTATAAGGCCCTCTGTCAGCAGAGTCCTGACCACCTCTTTCTTTCCCACCACTCACCCCAGCCACGCAGCCCTTCCTCCTCTTCCTCATGCCAGACCAGGGCACTCCCACCTCCACTGCCCAGGGCGAGCGGCCAGCCCCCGCCCTGCCCCCACCCCCACCCTGCCCCCACCCCCACCCCCGCCCCCACCCCCACCCCCGCCCCTGCCCCCGCCCCGCCCCCGCCCCACCCCACCCTGCCCCCACCACCACCCCCACACCCACCCCCGCCCCCACCCCACCCCCGCCCAATGCCGCCACTTCAGAGAGACCTCCCCTCTGAGCCGCCCTGCATGCCTCCACTTAGCGGAGGGCCAGCGGGCTTCACTCTGTTGCCTGACGTGTAGGGACGGAGGAGGAGGAGGCAGACCGGAGACCGCGGTCACTGCTGCACCCTCATCACTCACAGCTGGGTCTGACCCCGCAGGTATGCAGCAGGTGCATTTTAGGGAATGGAAGGCGGGAGGGAAAAGGAGAAAAAAGGAGGGAAAGAGCCAGAGTTGCTTGGCGGACACATGGCGCCTCTGGCCTCAGAGGGACCCTCCTAACTTTGTGGCTTTAGGCAAAGTGGCAGCCCTGGGCATGTGCCAACTGAAATTAGGTGGAAGAAGCTCAAAAGCCTCTGAGCTAACAGGGTAACGGGGGACACCTGGTCACAGGGAGGTGGTGGCAGAACCGACTTCCCCCTGAATGACGGGCGGGCACCTCAGTGGACGGGGCATTTCTCACCAGCCACGGTCCCTGCAGAGGCCTGTGTGACACCAAAGTCTGCTTGTCCCTTTTCACCACCCTGCCATCCTCCCTCTACGTGTCTCGAGAAAGTCCCCGACAGCACGCGACGCTCTGTGTTCCTTTTCCTGCTCTCCACTGCCTCAGCACCTGCCCACTCCCGCTCTGCCCTTCCCGCCCGGCCCCTGTTCCGGAGCCGCCTCCGCGCCCCGCTCCGCCCGCGAGCTGGGCTCCACGCCAGAGCTGAGAGGCCCTCCTGCCCTCAAAACAAAGAACAGCCAGAGCCCCTCTGCCGGCACTCTCTCCTCTTGCCGCGCTGCCGTTCTGCTCAACACGTGTGGATTTCACGCTCAGCTACATGCCGCTCCAAAACAGGCCATGCTCACGCAAGGCACACCCTCTGCCCGAAACGCTTTTCCCTGCCTTGACCACCTAGTGAACTTGCAACCATTCCTTGCTGATGCAGACAATATTGGGTGAGTGACTGAGTATACACCTTCTTCTCCCTTACTACCTTCCACCGTAGAGGCTGGAAAGCAAACCATTCACATCCCCAGCCTCCCTTGCAGCTAGGGGTGCCCCCCTACTTCCTGTCTCAAACCCAGACATGATGCCTGGAGCTGCTGCAGCCATCTTGTGACCATGTGGCAACAAGCACCACACCAAGCATGACCGAGTAGAAGGACAAACAGCGCTTGGGTGCCTGATGACATGGTGCAGCTGTCAGGCCACCACCAAGCAGCCAACCTCTGGAATTCTTCTGAGATAATTAGATGTCATTAAGACTGAAGACACTGCTGACCACATTCTCTATCACAGCTGAAATGACTCCAGATTTGTACTGAGCCTCACCTCAAGCACGCCCTACCACTGAAGTCCCTCTGGATCCCTGCTTCCAGGACACCTGGCACATACCCTGTCTCAGCACGCGCCCTGCAATCTCCTTGGCCCCTCCTCCACTATACCGCGACCTTTCCGAGGAGAGAGACTGAGTCTTCTCACCTTTAATATTGAGTGCCCAGTCCAGCCCCAGTACACAGCAGGGCTTGTGGATGAATTTGTAGAATATAGGTCTACTCTCCAGCCTCATTTTCTAACCTGATATTTACAGTATTTTTATCACAAGCTGCCTCCATTCCTTATTTGAAAAGGGCAAGGAAAATAGATTAATTGACTTAAAAATAATACCGATAACTTGATGCAGATTACCGAAATATTGCAGAGGAACAAAAAGGCTGCAATATTCCTCAAGACTCTTCGTTTGGCGGTGCCCTGTAAGGAGCGGAGACAGCAGGCTGGGCTTGGGGGCCCTCCCCAGCCATTCTCCTCTTCTTCCTCCCCAGAGCCCCCTCCCAGACATGCGTCCCCACTGGCTGCACGTGGCGAGTGGCCGCCGTGGGGAGGCTCGCCTTGGGCCACACCTCCAGTCTTGAGGCAGGAGGAAGCGAGGCCAGACACGTGGCCATTGCAGACTGTGACCACCCGGAGAGTCCGGATGTCCTCGGAGAGCGTCTCAGGCTCTCGGTGGACAGACTCAATGATGAAGAGGTTCTGGATGTATTTCTCCACAATCGCCAGGACGGAGTAGGGCAGGTTGTACCAGGTGTAGGGGGGGCGATCCTCGGCACAGAGGATGGCCAAGATCGAGCCCCAGGAGATGAGCCAGGAGCCCGAGGCAGTGCCCACCAAGAGGTCGGAGTCCAGTTTGCGGGCCGGGTTTTTGGACTCATCTAGTGATTTCTCATCCATCCTGTAAATCCGGATTCCAACCAGCCCTGCAGCCCCCATGAGCATGAGCAAGACGATGGCATACAGGTAGAACATGATGAGTGCTGACTCGCTCTTGGTTTTGGAGCGCCCGATCCGAACCAGGTACACCACGACCACCCCGATGGTGGCGGCCAGCGCAGTCAGGCCCAGGGCCGCGCCCACCATGACCCCGATGGACTTGAGCTGCATTTTCTGGTGCTGATGGTTGTCAACCTTGCGCCCTATGTTTTTCCATAAGACGTAGAGCATCGTGGAAGCCAGGATCTGATACTCGATGTTGAAGGGGCTCAGGTAGTAGATCCCATGGGAGATGGCCGAGCAGAGAGGCAGGGGGCTGCAGTTGCACTGCGGGGTGTGGTCGTCTAAGGCTGGGGGCAGGAGATCACAGGATTAGCACGTGCAGGGGGGAGTGGACAACACAGAGAACTATTTCCACTGTGGACTCGTGTGTGGGTCTGCCCACCAGATTACTAGCTTTATCTCATGGCTTATTACCACGTTTAGTATCATGGCTAAACTGATAGCCATGAATATCCCCAAAAGGGCATTCATCACATAAATCATATTTATTTGGCAGATTGCCAAAGAGGATAAAGACTATGACTCCTTTTTTATTAAAAAAGGGATATGTAGATAATAGATATATGAATATATAGACAGAAAAAATCTGGAAGGACATAAACTTAAATGTTAACGATGGTTATCTCTGGGTAGAAAACTGACAGATGATTTTTATGTTCTTCTAGATTTTCTTCTATTGTAGGTTTTGCTTCCCTGTATTTTCTAAATTTTCTCTATAAATATGATTTATATCTGTGATTTTTAAATTTATTTTTAAAATACTTTGTGGGGGGCCAGGCGTGGTGGCTCACAACTGTAATCCTGGCACTCTTGGAGGCCAAGGTAGAAGGATCACTTGAGCTCAGGAGTCTGAGACCAGCCTGAGTAAGAGTGAGACCCCATCTTTACCAAAAAAAACGAAAAAAATTAGCCAGGTATGGTGGCGCATGTAGTCCCAGCTACTCAGGAGGCTGAGGCAGGAGGATCACTTGATCGTGAGAGTTGGAGGTTACAGTGAGCTATGATGACACCACTGCACTTTTCCCAGGGCGACAGAGAAAGACTCGGTTTCAAAAAAAAAAATACTTTGTGGGGGAAATGCCCCTTCTAATCAGCAAAGAATTGCCTCTTAAGGCTCTCCAACGCAAGCAGACATGTCAGGAGACCTACACTCTCCAACACCAGTGAGGACATGCAAATGTGCACCACCTTCTAGAAAACAGCCCGGCAACAGCAAGAAGGACCATTTCATAACAAGAGGAAAAGTGCTGTAAGTAAACAATGAAATGCGTAACGAGAGCATTAAAGGTGACATAGATATAGTCGTCATCCCAATCTAGTCTTCTGTTCTACGGGATAAGTAAAAAATATAATCAACAGGTTAGGTAAAATTGTGTGTGTGTGTGTGTGAGAGAGAGAGAGGGAGCAGGGAAGGAGAGAAAAACACCTCAGTGTCTAACAATTTAGAAATTAAGTGAGTTTTAGTACATCCATGCAATGGAATCGTAAGTAGGTATTAAAAATTATATTAAGATGTATTTTAATGATATAGGAAAGTATTCATGTTGAATGAAAATGGAAAAAAGTAAGAACAAATTACATATCTAGTATTTTTTTAAGTACAGTTCACCACCCAGTACCAGGTTATATAATCAGTTTAGAAGGTAGCAACCAATATTTTTTTAACAGAATAAATTTGCAATGGAATAAAATAGGATAGAATGGAATGGAATTGAATACAATAAAAATTTGAGACTGTCCTTGAAATAGTAAGATTAAGTATTATTTCATGATATATACATACACACATGTATATATTTGTGTTGCATTGCAAAATCTATTATTTAAGTCTGAAGTCAAAAACAGATTGAATATATACAGTATAAAATCAACTATAAATAAATAAATAGCACACTACAAAGAAATAGCCAAATATTAATGGCATTTACTGTATTTCTGGGTAGGTATTATTGTGGATTTTTTCTTTATACTTTGTCATTGTTTTAATTTATGATATATATATATACACCACTCATAAATCAGATGGAAAAGCTTTACAGTAACATTAATGACCCCTGAGCACTATGCGATTTGCAATTTTTAAGGAGTTTCCTGAGCCCTGTAACTCAATACAGTATATGTGGGAGAAATCAGGAAAAAAATTTCAGATTAACAGAACATTAGAGCTGATGGAGTCCTTTTTAGTGAATTAATCTAATCTTATCTTTCACAATCGTTCACAATCTTGCAGCCAGATCGTAGGATTCAGATCCTGGCACAACTTCACGGGCACTGTGTGACCTTGGGCTACTTACGCAACTTCTCTGTGGCTTGACGATTTCATCCACGTGATGAGCTAACATCGCCTCCCTCGGAGCACGGGGACAGGCATTACATGGGCCAGTGGAAGCTGCTATGGACAGTGCTGGCCACTCAGCAAATGCTCAGTAAAAGCTTGCTTTTGTTTTTGTCGTCACTGCTGTTACTGGTATTGAGACCCCAAGAGCGAGCAAGACCTCCCCAAGGGTGGGTGCTAGCGGAGGGTGGTGAGGAAACACAGCACATGCCCCTGATTCATCGTCTCCACCCCGCTGATGAGGAAACGGTTCAAAGCCGCTCTGCAGCACGGCCCAGGGCTACACAGCGAGCATAGACTGGAGCGCATTAAGGTGGAAGGGACCTTTGCAAGCACAAGGCTCAGGCCTCCTCGCTTCACAAATGAGAAAAGGGAGGCTCAGAGAGGTTGAACAAAAGGGCACACAGCTAGTATGTGACAGGAACAAACTTGGGACACCCACTTCCCAGCACGCTGCACTTTCCTCTACCCCACACTCCCGTCAAACTGGATGTTCCAATATACAAGTAACATAGCATAAATGCTAAAGAATTTTGTTAAAATATATATAAAGATAAGAGCTACAGGCTCTTAAATAGGAACGGGCCAAACTTACAAGCCACGTACAGTTCAATAAAAACTTCAAATGAGTCACAGCCAATTTGCCACAACCTCCCATCAGATTTCTATGAATATTTTAAAGCCATACTTTTAATAGAATGGGAAATAGAGATTTAATCAAAAACACAAACAGAAATGACCATCAATCTTTCAACGTTGAAAACAAAGACATTTATTTCTGCAGCAAACTGCACCACGAGGATGGCCTTCAAAATGACAGCCCCTGGGTACAAGTCCCGCAGTGTGGAGGAAACCAGCAATTATGCTCAGCACACACTGCTTATGAGGCAGGCGGAGAGACTAGGGGAGGTTTTGTAAGACTTTCAACAACCGGCGACTGTCTGGCCCACGACAAGTCAGGGGACCTGCAGTGCTTTGGACCCTGCCACCTGTCTGTGAACACTGGCGTCTCTGCAGGGCTCCATGATGTCCCGACACAGTGGAAGGGCCACTCACCTTCTGCACCACTCACCTGTTGTTATGTTCCCAAAACCCAGAGTGATGAGTCGTTCCTTGTGCTCATTGAGCTGATGCTTTGACTCACTCAGGACTCCATTGGCCCACAGAAGCAGGTTGGTGAACACCGAGTGGATCACCCCAAACCTAACAAAGACAAGGACTCAGTTCCTGAGTGACTCTGGGAAAACTCCAAGCCCACGGTGTGAGACACACACACCCTTTTCAGTGTGACTCTGGTTTTACCTGGCAGCTCAGACTCTGGGAGGATCCCCTGTCTGCCTGGGAGGGGCACTGCCATGGGATCTTCCAAAACCACAGCCTTGGCATTCCACTTAATCTTGAACTTGCCAGTACTCTACTCATTGTCTATGGGACATCAAAGAAGCTGGGTCTCGGAAGCAGGGCTACAGGAATGAAAATGTACAAAAAGCAGGTGGCCAGCCCCACCATACCCCAAACCCTTTTTCCAGAAGGGAAGAAGAGAGAACAATGAGGGAAAGATGAAAGAGTGACACTGGAAATGTGAAGAGTGGGTACAGCCTTAGTTGGGCAATCCAAGCATCATCATACACCCGATCTGCCCAAGACACAGAGACTCCTCTGCAGCTAGGCGTGGTCATTCTGGCCGGTGGCATATGAAGTGGAGTCTGTTGGACATTACTGAAAAGCTTTTGCTTTCTTGATGAAAAAGATAAGAATGAGAAACGTCTGCTATGGTCCCTTTCCCTTTTTTTTCCAACCTTGAATGCAGACATGAAGGCTGGAGTTGTGGCAGCTGTCGTATGACCATGAGGCCACCAGCATGGGCTGAAGCCCCCACCCACAGAGGATGGCATAGTAGAAACCTAGAAAGAGCCTGCTCTGAGACGGCACTGTTGAGCTGCTGGAGTCTCAGATAGGTTCAGGAATTAGTTCATGGTCACACATAGAGAAGCAGCCACACTGGGGATTGAAGAGTCAGTTAGCAGCAGTGCTATTCTGTTCTGACTTGCATCCGTCCTGCTCTTGCCTCTACACCACACGGTCTCCTACAGCAGCAGGTGGAAAAGGGGACTAAGTCGGAGGTGGACACTGGACTCTGGGTAGCAGAGGAGAGACCCGTGGGGAATGTGGTTTCCATACAGTGTTCCCATGCTCGCAGGCTGTGGTGGCTTTCAGGGCACTTGGCAGTGCGCCTTGCACGGAGCAGGTGCAGCAAACACAGGTGACTTGAGAGAGGCATTCTTTAAAACTTTCTGTGGGGCTGATCACTCCTGAGTCAGAGAGCAGGGCCCGAGGAAGCATGCTCCCTCCCTGCCCAACGAGGGGCCACCTGCCCATGACCCGCCCACAGGGAAAGCGATGCATCTGTGTCCTCGGCCCTGACCCCACCTCTGCTCTAAGTCTCCCCAGCTGGCCCTGCTGGGGCCCCCATGGGCAACTGTGGGCAAAACCTGCCTCGTTTGAACCCTGACTTCCTTTGGCAGCTGCATAATGTCCAGGCACAACTGGAGAAAGAAACAGAATCCCGGGGTGTCTGGGCAGGTGTTTGCCCATCTGTTTGCCCCTGATGTTGCCCGGTTGCTATAGGTCACGCCAGCCTTCCCCGAGGCGGCTGGGCGGTGTTCTATAGAGCCTTTGACAAACGCAGACAATGCCGTTGGCCTCCGACTGGCTGGCTTTTCTTTTAGTCCTAATGTACACAGCTCCCCTTTCTTCTCTCCTTTTTCCTGGTCCCAATGGCATTGTCCAATCCCAGGCACACGGTGCTCAAGGAGGTAGGCGATGCCACCCACAGCTGCAAACTGCTCTGCCGAGCAAGCTCTCTGTGCGCTGGCAGCCTCCTGCCCCACAACTGAGGTCAGGCGTCGCTCCCCCGTGCCCCGCTGCCTTTCCCACACCTGCATCCAATAGCCTAAGACCTAGACGAAGGCAAGGCTTCCATGAGCCATTTCTGATCTCAATTCATGTTTCCGGCTCTACTTTTGGAACCCTTGTCCTCGCCTCTGGGACAAGAAAAGGACTCAAACCAGCAAGGGGAATTCTCAGATGAGGAGAAAACGGTCTGTATGTACTGAAAGTGTGGGAGAGTGGAATGGTGGCTCAAAAGACCAGAAAAAAAAACAGTAAGTCCAGGGGTGGCAAGTTCAGAAGCCTTCGGAGCCTGGCAGGAAATGTCAATGAATAAAGCAGGTCTAGCGGACACTAGGGAGTAGTGGGGACTGTGGCAAATGGAGGGCCCAGCCCCCACCTACAGGATGCAACCTGGACTCAGCTCTCACCCTTTGTTGCCTGCTCTTTTGGGATTTCTAAATCTGATTTTTCTAGAAAAGTCTCAATCTAAAATCTAAAGGTAGTAAGTAATTCAAAAATGTTGAACGCTTTGCCCTAGAAACAAAACAAGATAAATGAAACTAAACCCTCATCTGGCTCAAACCGTCCAGCCTCCAGTTTTGGAAGGAGGCCCAGAGCAGGGAGAGACTCATCTCCAACCACGCAACAAGCAAGGCCAAGGCCAGCCCAGGCCAGTCCCACCGGGCCCCTCAGACGCAGGGTCCTGGTGGGAGCGTCGGGTGCACAGCCTAGAGCAGAGCTGTCTGGTAAGACGAGAATGCAGGACACAGATGGGAGCTGCCTGTATAATTTTAAATTTTCTAGTAGTTACATTTCTAAAATCATAAAGAGGAACAGGTGAAAATAATCTTAATAATATTTTGTTAAACCAATTCATCTGTTATGTCGACATGTAGTGATCTCAAAATAATTATTATTGAGATATTTTACTCTCTGTTTTCATTCTAGTCCCCAAAATCTGGGGTACTTGACACAGCACATGTCGGTTTGCTCTGGCTACAATCCACGGGCTCAGAAGCCACCTGTGCTGGGAGCTGCTGACCGACAGCAAGGCCGCAGAGTCTTGTACTTGGAGGGAAATGGACCCACAAGTCCTGAGGCTTTGATTAAGTTAGTGGCCAAGCACAGAGAAGGACTTCACCCAGCTGGCAGCCACCACAGTCACCATCAGCAATCAGGTCCCACAAAGGCTGCCTGGCCCTGGGCGTTTGCTTCATTTCTCTGAGCCTCCGTTTCCTCATCTGCTAAGTGAGAATCATGATCATACATATTGTCGCTGACTGACAGGGTTGCTATGCAAGAGAACTTCATGAGCAGCATGTAAAAGGAAGTGCTTTTTAATGGGAGAGTTAATATGATTCGGCAGAAGTTCTGGGGACAATCCGCTCACCCGCATTTGGGGACAAAATCACGCCCTTCATCCTAACAATTCTACTTCTAGGAATTTAACCCAATAAAATAATTAAAGATGTTCAAAAATATTTTGGACTGAAGATGTTCACCACAGTACTACTTATAGTAGTAGAACAATTAAAGTTATTTGGGGGTGGGGGGTCCTCATTTGTCCATTGTCCACCCCTGCAAGGCACAGCATTAGCACCCACTTCTAGCCCCTCCCTTGCTCCCCTTGAGCCAGCAGCAGGGCTTCTGGTATTGCTAGGACTGGGGTAAAAGGTCACTGCCAAGGATGCCACAGGCTGCCCAGTGCCACCTGCAGGATGCCACTCACACCGCTGAGGATACCTGGGTCACCACCTCCGCACATCCCAGCGGTGCCGCAGCAAGCCCTGCTCACAGTCGGGCCTCAAAAGGTGTCCAAATGCTGGCTGACGTGGACCCTTTTTGCCTAATAAAGTTGCTGGAATCTGTTTCTATTTCAGTGGTCGACTGAGATAATTCCATCCAGCAGTCATACATAAATTCATCTTTTAAATATCAGTTGTCATTTGAAGTGGTACTGGGGAGTTTTTTGTTCCTCTTTAAGAGTTTATGTGATGAGAGACCCTTCCATACAATGCAGATTATCTGTGTGTGCACACGGCGCTTTCTCACGGGACAATAATGCCTTGCATTTAGGTCAGTCACCCTGTTATCCTGTGGATTCTCTCCTTTGAGCCTCACAGTCACCTGAGAGCACGGGGGACAGAGACATGACAGACCCGCACTTCCCGAGGGTCTGTTCTGTGATGCTGTCGCCAGCTACCTCATCTGGTCCTCAGAGGCAGCTACATCACTGTCTCTGAAGGAAACCAGAAGAGGCCGCTGCCCCTGCCATGCTTGCCTGACGGCAGGCCAGCGACTGCGTCCCTCCCCTGCCCAAGGACAGAGATGTAAGTGCTATCCTCGCTGGGGCAGTTCTGGGTTCTTATCAGCCCAGAAACTGGCTCTAGCAGGGATAGGGGAATCTGAGAGCAAACTTGCCTTAGTCTTGTCATTATAGGATGTGTAGCAAATCTTTGTTCAAATACTCTTTAACCCACTGCCTTGAGAGAGATGCTTCTGAACCGAGGCCTCGCCCACGTGATGGGTACAGGATGTTTCAATAAACTTCTGCTGGTTTTTCTCTTGTTAATCTGACCTTTGTTTTGAAGAGACTGTCTCGACCAGGCACTTATAAAGTTTAAAAAAGAAATTGTGTTGTCTTCCCTTTGTCTCCATTTTTCGGATGAGGAGACCAGGGGTCCTAGAGGGGAAGTGTCTAAGATGAAGAGCCGAAATCCAAAATTCAAACCCACACCATGCTACTTCCAGGGCTAGCCCCAGGAAGGACAGAAGGCAGAGAGCCTCCTCTCCCGGCCACGAGTGAGGGTTTTACTGTCAGAACCAAGTGGACAGCTGGTCTCAGTTTTTATAACCCAAGAAGGATTGCAGGAATGAGTTTTGTTTGTTCTAAATGAAACAACAAATTCAACATATAAAGCAATCACCCACAACTTTTACCTTTCTAGTGTTTTGAAAGACTGGATAATATCCTTTGCATGCCCCCAAAGAAAATATACCTAGATGGAAATAAAGAAAGAAAAGAAAAATATGTCAGTGGGAAAATCATTATTATATTTGCAAACCTGAGAAGCTATAAAACTCAAAGAAAAGGTCGGGGAAAATGCTGAGGACATCAGTGACCTCCCATCACATCTCAGGTGGCAGTATCCCTTCCCAGTGGGGACAGCAATCCAAGAGTACTGCGCTGTA
>VSMD01132139.1:0-19637 GCA_008750895.1 Mirza zaza
ATAAAATAATCTCTGTTACCAGATTTTCTATTACTTCTGTATATATATGTGTATATATACATATATGTATACATATATATCTGTGTATATATACATATATATATGCTTATGCACTTTAGGATTAGTTAGGCATTTAGGCTTTGGGCCTCGTGTTAAACACAACGACTACTGCATTATAGACTTACAGGAAAAATGAGTTCCCATGGAGTCCACATAGTGAGATAGGCAGTATGGCTTCCAGGTGTTCATTTGGAAGATGTACATGAAGTTATACCATGATATGAAGATTAGTTGAATTACGATAATATGTATATATTCAACGTGAATACTTTGTAACACAATTCAACACGTAAAAACCCCCTTACCTTCAAATAGGATATAAAATACCTTGAAATGTAGATTTTAACTTTTAAAATAAACCTATAAAGTGAGTAATAAATTATTATCCCCATATTACAAATCAGAATACTACATTTTAAAGAATGGAAGCGTCTTGGTCAAGATCAAGTTACAAAGAATATAAGTCATGGAGATAAATTATAAATTATAAATCGGAGAGGATTTGGGAAGAGATTTCTTTGCTGAGCACTGCTGCAACACTATGAATTCCTTTCTTTTCAGTCCAATCTCAGGAAATGCACAGCCAGATTAGGATCCAGACTCTTAAGGAACCCAACCAGGAAACTGGTGATTTGGGTAAGGTGAGGGAGAATGTTACTAGAAGCCAAGCAAATCCCTCTTTATCAAAGGCCAAAGATGTTCCTGGAGTAGAGATAGTGGCTATTTCTTCTCTAAGTTGAGATTGAAATATCCATTAACGCCTTGATCAGAACACTTTCACATTCTGAATAGAATTTTGTTATCAATGGAAATAGAATCATCCATTTAATAAGTCAGGAGAAGAATTCATGGAGCATGCTGACTTTTCATTCAAGACAGGGCTATCATCATGAGACACACTTTAAAAAAGAGAGAGTGACAAAAATAAAGTCACATTTTTTACATCCCATGAGTCATACTAATTCAATGTTCTAGCTTCATAACGTATATTTATTTGGAATATATGCCTACTATTAATCTGTTAGTGATAATAAGGGTTATATTTCAATTTAATTTAATATTTATTTTATTATCCATAATCTATAAAACAATGTTATGTATTACCAGTGTACACATATGAACAAAGTAGAATGTCTGAATTTTTACACTTTGCCTCATGTAGGGAAGGTAAGTAGACCAAAAATAAATGAATGGGAAAAGAAAATGAAAATACCATACTTGTACAGAAATATCATGCTTATTTATAGATAACCTCAAACATAAATCATGATAAATTAGAAATACAAAAACTTATTTCTTTGTAATTAAAGACTGAGGTTAGGAAATGTACCTGAAGAAGGAATTATTGAAAAGTAAGCAGGATTTTGACAGGTAGTCCTGATGAGACAGAGAGAATAGGCATGCCATACAGAGTGAGATACACAAGAAAAACTACTCAGAAATAAAACACAGAATACTTTCAAGTGGCAATAGAGACTTTGGATAGATTAAGATCCTGTGGCATTTATATATAAAAATCCTAAGGTGTACCAGTATTGAAAATAAGTTCACAAGGTGATACAGGGATGGAAAATGCAGGGAAACATAAAAAAGAGCTCTTGAAACATTCTGGAATAATTTTAACTCAGACATTTTTTCACTCAATGGACAATAGGGGACCATTAATGGATTTTGATCTCAAGAGTAAACTGATGAAGCAAGATATACCAAGTATCAATTTGTTGAGCTCCACATAGAATAATAAAACAAGAATAGTCTAGAGATGGGAGGCTGTCATACAAAATGGAACAAACCTTTGTACTGGAGTGATACATGGAAAAGAGAAAGCATGGATACAGAACATGTGGAAAAGATCAAAATTAAAATAGTTAACATTTCACAGAAATTGAGAGGGAAGAAAAAATAGAAGTCAGGTATTTTGAGCAAGTATGATTAAAAGAATAGTGGTGCTTTTGAGAGAAATAGAAATGTCAGGAAGAGAATCAAGAAGCTAGAAAATAATAAATTAGATGTTTTACTTGTTGGGCATAAATGATCAATAGGACACCCACATAGAGATGTTTGTCATTTATTTAGACTTTTAGATATAAAAATTTCATTTAGAGATATAGAGTTCAAACGTTTACTTTAAAGAAGTCTTAACACCTAAGTAAAAACTCCAAGGAAAAAGAAAAGGGCAAAAATAAAACATCCTGCATCAGGGAGACTGAAGATGAAAGGAAGGTACCAAGACAGATAGAGAAAAAATATTGAACAAGGAAGGACAACAAAGATAACAGAGCAAAACACAATCTAAGGAAAAAGATATTTATAAGAATAATGCAATTTATAGTGACAAATGATTCCCAAACAGACAGAAATATGAGACCCATTTTTTGGACAAAACTATAACCTAAAACACTGAGAGAACTGTTTCAGTAATGCAGAGCTTCGGTAATGTTTCCTTGAGGGTAATCTAAGCCAGACAATAGCCCAAACATGTACCCACAGGGCAGAAGAAAAACAAGAAATGAAATTGCTCTTACCAATCCAGAAATTGGGATCCCATTTCTATATATATTTTAAAGAAATATTAGTCCTACTTTATTTATAATCTATTAATAAATGAATTAATCAAATTACATTCTTGTTCCCAAAACCCAGTAATTCAATAGTCTAATTTTATTTATTTATTTATGTATTCATTCATTCATTCATCTTTTATTTTATTTTATTTTTTCTTTTTCACCATATTACAGGGCTACAAAAGTTCAGGTTACATATATTGTCTTGGCCCCACCCAAGTCAGAGCTTCAAGCGTGTACATCCCCCAGACAGTGTGCACTACACCCATTAGGTGTGAATATACCAATCCCCTCCTCCTCCCTCCCATCTACCCAACACCCAATGAATGTTACTACTATATGTGCACATTAAGTGTTGATCAATTAATACCAATTGGATGGTGAGTACATGTGGTGCCTGTTTGTCCATTCTTGTGACTTCACTTAGTAGAATGGACTCCAGCTCTAACCAGGATAATATGAGAGGTGCTAGATCACCATTGTTTTTTTGTGGCTGAGTAGAACTCCATGGTATACATATATCACATTTTATTAATCCATTCATGCATTGATGGGCACTTGGGTTGTTTCCACATATTTGCAATTGTGAATTGTGCTGCTATAAACATTCTAGTTCAGATGTATTTTTTATAAAATGTCTTTTTTTCTGTCCTTTGGGTAAATGCCCAGTAATGGAGTTGTTGGATCAAATGGTACCTCTACTTGTAGCTCTTTGAGGTATCTCCATATTACTTTCCATAGAGGTTGTACTAGTTGCAGTCCAACCAGCAATGTATAAGTGTTCCTGTCTCTCCAAATCCATGCCAACATTTGTTGTTTGGGACTTTTTGATAAGAGTGATTCTCACTGGAGTTAAGTGATATCTCCTTGTAGGTTTGATTTGCATTTCCCTGATGATTAGAGATGTTGAGCATTTTTTCATATTTTTGTTGGCCATTAGTCTGTCTTCTTTTGAAAAGTTTCTGTTCATGGCTTTTATAATTTTATTTTTAACTGTCACTTCTTTACTCAGACAACATTATAGTGAGAATGAACTCCCTGTTTGCCACACATTGTCTAGTCTTCCCCACTGTCATATCTTTGATTATATTATAATTCCTGCAGAGGCTGTAAATTTACACCTGACCTATCCTAGTTTATATGTCAATTAATCTTTAATGGATTCTTTTATCTATCACATGAGTATGTAGGGAAATGAGTGTTGAAGTAAAACAGAGGTGAGTTGAGTTCAAACTGCAGCTGCTAAAATTGAAAATGCTTTGACTGGAAAAGGTAATGAATTTCTCTGGTAATGATTTGTGAAATCACTTAAATGTTTACATAGAGGAGTTGATATGAAAGTGAAAAGAAATTATATTTGTAAAGTAAAAGCAAATTGTGTGGCACCTAATAAATAACAAAGGATGGCTATTGTGTTTATTGACAATTAGAATTATGATTGTCTTCACATTATGGTAATAGGAAATACTCTACTTTGTACAGCTTTAAAAAATGCTGAACTACATGTTGATAGTCTTTTACTAAATATCTAGAAAATGCATAATATCTCACATTCAGAAATTAACTCCTGTAGAGATTTCACATTTATTATCTGGTTAATTCTCAGAGGTACTGTAAGGCACAGAAATTAAGTATTATTTCAATTCCAAGAATATAAAACTAAAACACAAAGAGGTTTTCAAAAACAGCTAGAAGTATAAAACTTACTTTTGGATTCCCAGTTTCATTCCATTACTTCATATAATACTTATGACTATAATACATAAATCATAGATTTTTTCCATTACATTTATTTTTCTGATCTAATGTATATAACCATCGATGCAAAATTTTAGTCAGGGGGACAATTACAAAAAAGTAAGTCAAATGCTATGACCATCTTCTATTAAATTATATATTCAGAAAAATGTAAAAGTGATAATATTTAATTTATAAAATAAAAGTTGTTAGGAAATATGTAAAAGTTTTTACTTTTTTGTAATTTTTATTTTATTTTGTATATTTTAGATTTTTAAATCATAAATTTGAATTTATCAGAACAAACATGCACTTTTAAAGTTTCCAGCTGTAACATAATTTCAAACAAAAATGTAGTCTTTCTGATTTAGAAGTTAAAAAAATTGGAAATAGTTTCATATACTTTTCTTGAGACTCAAAGATCACTCAGCTAAAGTTATTTTCTAAGCTGCCATAGTACCTGTATATGTGAACTGATCATGACTACTAAATAGATAGTTATGAATATGAGATATTAAATGAGTTCCTGCTTTAATGAAATGAAGACTGAAGGAACATAGCATCATATCTTTCTAATAAAGATATATCAGGAAATACAAATTCAAGGAGCTGTAAAATTCTAAATTAATTTATCTCATCAGAATTTCTTTAAAAATGTAGGCTATGACAAATACCAAGAAAAAAATCAAAAGCATGTACACACACTCACCCACACATACACTTTTCAAAGTTTAACTTAAGTTCTGGTAATTAATCTTTACAAAGAAGTCACTATATTTTCTATGTTCACATATAATTATCTCCTTTTTATTTGTATAACCTAACCACAGATGATAAATAGATAAATAGGTAAATAGATAGATATTTTATATAAGCTGAATTTCAACAATTTTATAAAATTTAATATTCAAAGCATCTCAGTAATAATTAGAGCCATAGTTGGAATGATCTGTAGGTATGAAATGTAAGCAAATACTAGAGATATGTAAATATACAGATCATGTTTTGCTCATGCTAAACAATTTTACAATTTTATAATATTAAAATTTAAAACTAAGACTGAAGAACACGTTAGGAAAATATTAACCCCAGTATAAGGAAAAAAAGGTTTAAAACTGTTCATTTAATTAAGGATATATCACTTATTTGTTTAAAATATGCATAGTATTATTCTTAGAAACATCATAAAACAAAATAAGCTAATTATATTTTGTTATATTGCTGATTATTAAAAACAAATCTGTTTTTATTGTTAAGCCAACACTTGACCATTAACTTTGAGGTAATAAAGATATGAATGTCATTGTAGTCACAAACATGAAAATAAACATTGTTAATGATAGATATTTTTTGTTGAGTATTTTTCCTATTCCCACAGGTACCTTTCGAGATTGTATTTCTATTACACTATGAAGATTAATTTTTAAAAGTATACATGATCTTAATCTGACAAATTCTTAAACTATAATGTATACTTTTAAAATTCAATTTCCACAGAGTTTAAGAAATATATTTCATATATTTATATATATATCTATTAAATATATACATATATAAAATTAATATATAAATAAATACTTAATAAACATTCAAAGTCAATATAATACTGCTTTAAATCTGAATTATTTACAAATGAGAATAATAAAAATATATTCCCATTTCAACTATTTGTACTTAACATTGTACTGTAGGTCCTAGCCATTCCAAAAAGTCATGAATACATAAATCAGAAATATCAGAAAGAAAATAAATATAAGTATTATTTCTTCTTTAAATCTTTGACAAACTTGGCAATTTTGTCTGACATGTTTATTTGGGGAAGGAATATGAATGTTTTTGATGACAAAAATAAATATAAAGATAATATAGATATTTTAGGTATTATATTTTATAATGCCATTTGCATTGCAATATATTATATATTATATTACAATATATACACATTATTTGTTTGCTGGGGCTGTTATAATTGGGTGGATTAAATAACAGAAAGTTATTGTCTCACATTTCTGCAGGCTACAAGTCCAAAATTATGTTGTTGGCCGGACTGGTTTCTTCTGAGAATTTTATACTAAAAGAAGGATCTCTTCCTAGTCTATCTTCATGGCTTGTAGAGGTCCTAGTCTCTTCATATCATCTTTCCTCTATGCATGGCTATCTCCAAATTTTCCATTTGTATAAGAACACCAGTCATACTGGTTTAGTGCCCACTCTAATGACCTCATCTTAACTATTAATAATTATATCTGCAAATACCCTATTTCTAAAAAAGTCACATTCTGAGATCACAAGGGTTAGATATATGATTAAATATATGATTTGGGGAAGATAAAATTCATCCCATAATTTACATTTAATGTAATTTGAAACTTATTTGTTTTAAGAAATTAATATTAAATCTTTTAAAGAACTGGGATCAATATTCATTTCTCAAATGAGAAATTACATATTGCATAATGTTCAGCAAAACACACTCATCTGAGAGAACAATAATATTTGCTAACTTTTCCCTTCTTTTGCATTGTTTCAAGCTCATTAGCTTTTAGAAATTTAAATATACTGGGCCAGTAAAAGCTGGGAAATTAGGTATTTTTATAAATCTAGTCTAAATGAAATAACTTTAAGCTCTAATGGCTCAAAGCATATGACTTTTTTTCAGAAATCCTGTATTTGCAAATCAAAATTCTTGTTTAATAAGACTGTAAGTTATTTCTTTCACTTTCCTGATATAAAGTATCTTTTCTAATTTGATGGATTTCTCATTATCTAATAAAGTCCTCAGGGGGACAACAGCTTGTGGATAAAACAAACAATTATAATTGTTATTCTTTTGAGCTATATATTACTTAGTATAAAATTTTTTGTCCACATAGAAATATTTGACATTAATATATTACTAAGATTTTAAATTCCCCATCAGTAAATTATTTGAATAGAAACCTCTTTTTTCTTGGACACATTCTTATCAAAAACTGTGAATTTCTTATTCTCTAATTAGGTTTTTTTTTATATACCTATAGCAAATATAGTTATATATTTACACTCCTTTTTACAGTCCTAAATCATTCTCCTTATTGAACTATTTTTTCTATTCTTCATATATTCTGGAGTATTTGCTCTTTTCTGGGTTGAATTTTGTCCTCACTAAATTCAAATGTTGAAATCTCATATATCAGTAACTCAGAATGTGATCTTATTTGGAGATAATGTTATTGCAATTAGTTAATATGAGGTTATCCTGGAGTAGAGTATACCCTGAATCCAGTTTGATTGATGTATTTATAAAAATGGAAAATTTGGAGTCAGACACACACACACACACACAGTGAAATGCTGTTTGAAGATTATAATTATGCTTCCAAAAGTCAAGGACATAGAAGAGAGGCTTGGAACACACCCTTCATTAGCATCTTCAGAGAGAATATGGCCCTGCTGACACCTTTATTTTGGCCTCCAGTACTGTGAAACAATAAAATTTTGTTGTTTAATTCACCTAGTTTGTAGTACTTTGTTAGGGTGCTCTAGCAAACTAATATAATCCCCAAATATTTCTTTAATTTTTACTAAAAACAATATGCAAAGAAGCAAAAGTATGTGTTTTTGTTTATTTAAAAAATTCTACATTTTCCTCTCATTCGATGGTTAAATTGGATGAATTTCAATTAAGTGTTCAAACCCATTTTTTTCTCTTCTATCATCTCCCTAGGATGCAATGCTGCAAATCAGAAGTCCAAGTCATTCTGGTCTTTATCTGTCCATAAACTTTTTTCTCCCCTTTTATCACTTCATCTTATGTGATTGGCTTATTGCTTTGAAGTTCTTGATTATTTTCAGAATTTGTTGGTATAGTCTATTAATTCCTTGATGATTCGTCTCTTGAAATTCTCTCTATTCTTTCATTCTAGGATGACTGTAACCTTGCTGAATTAATTTTTTAAGAGTGTTAAATTTCCCCTCATGGTTTCTATAACCTTTCGTGTATGCTCTATGCTCTATATGCTATGAAACATTGCTTTGTTTTCCACATCACCAATTTGGCCTACAGATTCATCTCCAGTTCTTTATTCATTGCTAATTGTTTTAACAAATATTTTATACACACACACACACATTTTCAAGGAGTTCATCTTCTTCGTTGGTGATTCCATTATAATAATGGGCAGTGGATTTTTTAAATGAAGTCAACATTATATCAACTATGCCTCAATATAAAACAATGAGGAGTTTCCATTTATTTCTTTTTGCATGTAATTATGTGTTTTCTCTAGATAAATTAACCTGTTGTTCATTTTGACCATTTCTTTTATGCAGTTAATGGTATTTAAAAGTTTTCTATTTATATATTTTAAAAATGGAATGGTTAACTTGCATAGTCAGTAAGTTTTTTTTTTTCAGTTTTAGAATTCTTTAAATCCAGAAACCCCTTCTTCTGAATGTGTGGCCTTACAAGGATATGCTGGTTAAGTTGTCAGTGTATTTAGACTCGCAGGATTTGCTTTTGTGTCACTTGATATAGCATAAAGCAAGCAGCTGAACCAAAACCAAATGTTGACATAAGGCTTTACATTATGTGCATTTGCTTCCTGGAAATATTTATATTTTCCTTCTCTATTTTAGAATTATGTATCCAGTATGGACATTTAAAATCCCCTTCCTCTCTGCTCTTGTCTCTTGGTTTCTAACAGATATGGAATCCCATTTCTCCTCAGATTGGACAATTTTTTTTAAGGAAAACTAATAATTTCTTTCTGACATATATTCTTCAGTAATCAGTATCACTGTACAGAGAAAAGGGTTCTGAATAAGTTTGAATCTAATTGGTGGAGAGTAAGAGAGAAGCATTGTAAATGGTGTATGTATTGATGTGAAGTTTTCTCTCTGATCCTTCATTCCTTCTCACCCTCTCGCCCTCTTTCCTTCTATTCCACACCACCACCATTGCTGTTTATATGGGCAATGGTACAGAGTATCCTGTACACAAAGTGACAACACAGATAATTATAACAAGGGCAAAGGGTGCTTACCTATGTGTGACTTCTCCATTTACCCCTGGGTTTCCTACTGGACATGCAGCCACATGTATTAGTCCGCAGGCTTCTGGTCCTACCAGATTAGGTAGAGAAGGCACATTCTTGACAATTCAGTGTTCTGTCCATGAGCCTTGCATTTCCATTGATAGAGAACTTATATTGATAATCTTTGTGTTTCTGAACATGAATAAAATTTGAAGCTGTAGGATTTATAGGTCCTTGAACTAAAAATCAGCCAAGTAAGTTCACATCTGACCCATAATTCTCAGCTTTCAATCATCTTTGAAAAGGTTCTCTGCTGTTTCAGTACTCAGTGTTCAAGCAATCATGACCCATGATAGCAACTTTCCTTCAGAAGGTGATAAATTTGTATATCCAGACCTCCAAATAATGTTTAAATGACTAAAATGAGAAAGGACTTGGAAAGAGAAACTTGAACCAATGGAGAAAAGCAGGATTTACCATCAATCTCCCTCATAAACCAAGTCACATACATAAGGTATGTGTACAGCTAACACATCATTTTCTTTGTGCTAAGGCCACTTCATTTAGGTGTATAGAGCTACTGTCAACATTTTGCTTCTATATTTCCTTTTATAATTAAAACAAACATAAAAACCAAACATGAAAGCAATTACACCTACATTCTAAATATTTACTTGAACATCTTGTCATGTTTGCAATGCATATCCAACTTCTGAATTTACTTCTTTATTAAATTCATTTGTTCTCTAGGTGAGTCGAAAGTCAAAGATTTATGCTACTAACATATATAAAGATCATTTTTAAATTCCCGTCTACTAATTTTTTCCCAAGTATCTATGGTCGTTGTTAGTTCCTGAATTATATATAGTTATTCATAAAAAACACTCCCATTAGGCACATCAAATTTTCGAGTGTATTATTTGGGAAAAAAAGTACTATGGTTTACTCATACCAACCTTAGTTACTTTAATATCAAGTATTATAACTTTCAGCCAATCTTCAAGTAACAGAGTATTAATTGACAAATACTTAAGAAAACATAATAAAATAATTTTAGTAATTGAACTCCGTAGTTTCTTGACTAATATGCTTTCAATTCTCTGGGGGTGGAATTAATTTTTAACACACAGGGTACATGGATTTCTATGCACAAAGACAAGCAGACAGTAAATTAGTCCATGAAATTTGCCTTGTAGTTGAGCAAAGAGGACACAGTGTACCTCATGTTGATACAGTTAGTCATTTTGCTTTTCGTGTGGCACCTGGATCTTCATCTGTTTGATTCCATTTTTATTTTAGCGAACAAACTATAACCATGAGCACATTTGCAGCAAGAGTTGCCACAGAGTTGTGGAATTTTAAAGGTGGAAGAAACCTCAGAGATTAGCTCATTTAGCACATTAGAAATTTCTGGCTGAGATTTTGGCAGACCTAAAGTAAAGTAGCTACAAAAGAAAAATATGTAAGATACAAAGATTTGTGTGTTGCCCAAAAATGTTTCAGAACAGAACCTATGCTCCTAAAATGTATACTCCTAACAAGAACATGCATATGTCCCCAAGGCACCCCTTTTGTTCCCGTGATTCAAGCAACCACTCCTAATAGATTCTTGTTCATTATCATTACAGCCATTCTGGAGCCCTCACACAATCCTCTGAAAACAATCCGCTGAAACATAATGTTGGGCTCTTTCCAATGAGAGCATAAATTTAGAGCTAACTCTATATTGGCATAGAGGTGCTTTGTTCAGTAGCAATGGTAGCTGCTATAGTGATTAAATAAGAACTCAGAAAGTGGCAGCTCAGGTATTCCATTTAGGTATATATTTACAAGAAAGTAATTTAGAATAATACATTTTTTAACTGCTTTAGTCCCCAGAAATGATATTAATCAAGCCATTGAAGTCCTGCCACAACAGTACTAAATAGACATTACGATTTAACAGTTAGCTATAAGAAGAGTTAATGGGGTAAATCAGATAAGCAGTTTATAAGGGAACTGAAAAGACTAGAGTCATTTTCCTTGTCTCTTATCTAATTCTGCACAAGGCAGCTGAGAACAGTTTCTAAGCAGCAAACCAAATGAATTTTATAGATAACTTATTTTTTTTTCAGAAGCATATGATTTTCTCTATTTCAGAAATCAAACTCTCAATGGTTTTTTTCTTTTTAATTTTTTTGAGTGCTGGATCATTTGCCATATAGGATGGTGTAGTTCCCAATATTTAAGGGTACTAATGAAGTACAAAAATCAAGAATTGGACTTTGTTTATGAGAAACAACATGACTTTAAATATGATAAAGGAAACCTTTGTTTAAAACTTGCACATATGCCTATTGTCTGTTAATTATACAACCCCCATGACCTGGAGTGGCTTGAACTTTAAAAATTCTCCCTGGAATTTGTTGAGAACTGCACTTAGGATGCTACCCACATACATGGTATCATGATGCAATAATGACCAATCCCCAGAGATAGTTTTCAATCTCCTCTAAGCAACAAAAATATTCTTTGTTAATCAGAGGACTTTTCTCCCTCCTGCCTTATATTTTCCTTCAGATTACACATTCAGATACATTCAGATATAATCACTCATCTCATCTACAGTGACATACATGCTTGTCTGGTTTCTTAGTCATTTGGGGTTGCTATAACAAATTACCATAGACTGGATGAATTAAAATACAAATATTCATTTCTCACAGTTCTACTGGCCAGAAGTCTAAAATAAAGTTGCCAGCATGGTCAGGTTCTGATAAGGGCCCTCTCCAAGACTGCAGACAGCTGTCTTCTCTTATTTTGGAGAGATACAACTATTCTAGGGATTTCACCTGTAAAGCTAAAAAAGTCAGCCTTTATATGGGTAGTCTTTGGTTATCCTTTGATAAGTAATAGTTAAATTTGTTTGTTGGTATGATTAAATGAATTGGCAAATATCAGGCTAAATTTTTAAACTTTCATTATTTAAATAGGCAGGTGGGGTCAAATAAAGCACAGTTTTAAGATATTTGCTTCTTCATATAAGAAGATGGAATATAGGGGGACATATATAGAAGATCATTCTATATATGATACAACATCAAATAATCCTACACCAAATACAACTTTGACCTTGTTACTTCAATTTCTCAAGACAGAGTTAACTCTGATATTTTCAAATATTTTATAATTTTAATTATATATTCAAACCAACAAATAAACATTAAGCAGTTACTTTTTAACACATTTTGTCATGTATTTGTTTTTTTATTTACTCATGGGTCATATTTTTGTTATTCTGATTCACAGAGTTTGGTGGCTTTCAGTAGTATGAATTGTGACCATTACATTTAAGATTCAAAAGAAATTTGTACTTTAGAAACAGTGCTCATCCACAAAGAGTATCTTCATATGCTTTGATCATGGCCTTAAATCTTAATCTACATTAAAATGATATACTCCTTAGTCTTAATATATGCTTTAAGAAAAAGCTCTTGATTTTATACTCAATCTTTTTTTCCTCAAAAGCAGATATTCTAGTGTCATATTGTTCAATTTGGTAGACACTTTCCACAACTACTTAAATTTATATAGTTTTTAATTAAATAAAATTAAAAATTATGTTTCTCAGTGAAACTCACAGTATATTAACTGTTTAGTGGCCACATGTACTTTGTGGCTACTATCATGGACAGCATAGAACGTCTCCATTCAGTGTAGAAACTTCTATTTGTAGAAGTTCTAGTGGACATTTTCTACTGTGTCTAAATTGATAATCATTGACTGACAGATACACACTGCAACTTAATTTTGCATATATTATTAATAAAAACCTAATTAAAATATTTATCTGACTTTATGAGTATATATTTCTCCTTGATTCCTTGGTTAAAGTTGGCTATACCTTTTTTCTTAACACCCCTCCTATGTTTGCTTATAATGTTAAACATTGCATTAATGATATATTCAATGCAAGTCTTTCATAATATTCCTTAGCCTTTCTAATCTTTTATCATAAAACCTAGGATAATACCTAGTTTGCTATAGTTAACATTCTATGAGGAAGATCAGAGACCATTATTTCTTTTAACAAGTTAAATGGTAACAGTATTAACATAGGTTTCTCAACTCTTTATTTCCAAGCAAGGGCAAAAAATGTTTAATAAAGTTTGAGTTGGTTTTGTTTAGGTATAAATGCTTCACACTTTGATCTTCTCTTTATATCTTTTTATTGACATGTGTTTTCATTTTACTTAACTCAAAAATCATAGCACTAAATCATATGGCTAAATTTGGTTTTTGACCCACCCTATGATGTGTGATTTTAAGTTATTTTTATTTTGGGGTATCTGGTTTTGACTTATACTTTAAGATATTTAGAAGTATAAAAAGTGGTTCATTTTATAAATAAATATTTATTAAAAACCTACTATGAGCCAACCTCTCTTCTGAATAAACAAATTGAAGGAGAGAAGTAAGTAGGTATTATAGCTGTCATAACAAGTAATATTCAAGGCAGTTATTCCTCTTAGTCCTAACAGCCTGAAAAGGAGCAAGCCTAGTGATTTGGAAACATAATAATAACCAGAGCACAGTGAGTAAGTATACCTATAGTAGAACATGAAGGAAAAAAGGGGGCTTAAATCACGTAGAGAACTAAGGGCTGAGAATTGTCTTTAAAGATTTTTTCAGCAGAGTATTGGTAAGAAGTGACTTATTTTATAAACTGAGTAATCAAATATTGTGTTGACAATAGACTTCATAGTGAAAAAAGGTATAATAGAAGGATAAGAGGGGACTCTTGAATTTACCTAGAGAGGATCTGTTAGTAGCTTGACAAGATAATTCATACTAGAAATAATGAGAAGTAGACAGATTCTGGAAATAGTTTGAAAGATGAACCATGAGAATTTTTATACAGATACAAAGAGCAAAGTGAGAGAGTAAAATGAGAAATGGTGGCTCTAACAAGTGATATGAGCAACTAGATGGATGGATCAGCCATTAAATTAGATAAGAAAGAATAAGTGAAGTTCTGCCCCTTCCCCAAGAGAGTGAATCAAAAGTAGGATGGAGAAGTAAATTTGTCAGTTAATCATTGAAGATAGTGTGTAAAAATTTTGGGGGTTATTATTGGCATATAAAAGAGGAGATGGATTTCTAGAAGGAGAAGCTGAAATAAAAAGTTTTTTTCTTTTTTATGATTTTTTAAATAAGATAAATATCATATTGGGGAATGAGAAATGAGCCAATAGAGGAGAAAAGTTGATGATGCAAGGAAAAAGGGAGAATGGACAAGTTGGTTAAAACAATAGCAACAACAATAACAACAACAACAACAACAACAAAAACCCAAACTAGATCTTCTGGTCACAAAGGAGAAAAAAAGAGAGTTCATCCATCATAACAGGAAGACAAAAAGAACATACAGTGCATATGTTAATAGGTGGGCCTATATCATAGGAATGTCTAGAAACTCTCTTCTGGATGCTTCTCTCTTCTGATTCACATGTAAAACTAGATAGATCTTTGGGTGACACTGAACAGGACTTATTGGCAATACGAGGAGCAAGAAAAAAATACATGAAGTCGTTTTCAGAAAGGAGGAAAAGTAAAGTGTTAGACAACATTAGGGGTCCATGTGAGATCAATGGCCATAACATAGACTGAAAGTGTGATACTTGAATCAGATTATATCAAACTTCAATCAGCTTTTCAAGTTCAAAACTGTTAATATTATACAGTTATAAATGGCTGGGGCAGCATGGAAAAGAGTGTTGGAGGAGAGAGATTTAATGAAAGATGTGGGAAGCTGAGTTTTCTAGATAATAAAATTAACCAGAAGTGAGACAGGAGTTGTGTTGGAGAGAGTGATAGTGAACCAGAAGCTAAAATCTGTAAAAATTCAGGAGTTCGACCAGCAGCCAGCAGATGCCTGCAGCATGTAGGAATACTGAGTTACATAGACTGATGACATATGATTCAGAGATCAGGACTAAATAGGAAGGAGGTATGGCGTTGAGGAAGAGGTGGATACCTATACAGTACTATAAATATAAGTGTGTGGCCATAGGTGTAAAAATCTACATGATATTTTAAAATCATATAAAGTATATGGTGTATAGCAGAATGTAAGCATGCTTGCTTTTCTTATCTTTTCTTTTCTAATCTTTTTGGCTTAACTTCTTTCATCTCCTACACCTAATTCTACCTGCAGTGTGAAATTGTCCGAGACTAGTGTGAGCTCTACCATTACATACTTGATAGCTTGGCCTTGGTCTCAGGCTACTTTCTGAACTGCCTGTATTGTTTCTCTGTTACACTACCTCCCATGCAGAAGTTAAAGGCACATTTGATAGGTCTCAATATGTATGTCTTTTGTGCAGCTTCATGCTGTGAAAGTCCATTGCTCTTAATAGTTTTACTTCCCAGGGTAGTTCTACTTTTCCTTCTTCAAGTACATTGACCCCTAGTCTTTTGAGCATAAAGAGCAAAAGATAATATACCAGCTATAAATATATTTAGAGAAACCGGGCTGCTTATTTCCAGACTGAGTGTGCTGTTCTATTCCTACTACCTAGTATTAGAAAAAAGAATGTGATGTAGGTCACTCTTCATTCATAACTAAATTGCAGGAATTAGAAAGATTTCTAAGCAAACCTGAGGGAATTATTTTTTTTAAATCCAACCTTGAGATTTTTTAAAAATATCTGAGCTTGTTTATTAAAAATAACTCAAGTAGAGCTGGGAGTGGTGGTTCATGCCTGTAATCCCAGCACTTTGAGAGGCCAAGGTGGGAGGATTGCTTGAGGCCAGGGGTTCAAGATAAGCCAGGGCAATATAGCAAGATCCCCATCTGTACAAAAATAAGAAAAATTACCCAGGCATGGTAGTGCACACCTATAGTCTCAGCTACTCAGGAGGCTGAAGGAGGAGATTGCTTGAGCCCAGGAGTTTGAGTCTGCTTTGATCTGTGATGGTGCCTCTTTACTTCAGCCTAGGCAATAAAGTGAGACCCTGTCTCTAATAAATAAGTAAAAATAAAAATAACCCAAGTAATACAATTAATTGCAGTTTACCTTAACTGAGGACTGTTTGAGATTTGATTAAGATATATCATAATAGTTATGGTATGGATTACTTGGTGGGAGAAGTTAAAGCTCATTAAATTACAGTGAATGAGCTTAATCATTTTATGCAATTCAATGTTAAATTTTCAGGGACCTCTGTAACAGAAGCATCTATTGAAACCATGTTGGACAGGCTTAGCTTCACCTGTCCCACCTTTAGAGCCAGCAAGTTTGCATGGCAATCAAATTCACACGAGCATAAACCAACAACTCCTGTCTCAGGCTTGCACTATACTGGCATTGCCCTGTCCCTGCTAATGCATAAGACATCAAAAAAGACACTGGGCACCCACACATGTCCACCCCAGATGTGTGGGGCGGTAACGTCCCCAGGGAGAATCTTAGATAAGTAAGAAGAGACAGAAACTGGCAGATTATTATTGTCCCTTCTTTCTACTAGACAGCCTATCCTAAGAGGAAATAATTTATATGATTTTAGAAGATAGGCCATGTGCCCCTCAACTCTCCTACTGTGGGAAGCATAACTGATGAATAGTCCCAGCTGCTGTGCTCTAGCTTAGGTCATGGCACATACCGCCTGTCAATATATGTGGCCCTGAAATGTTTGGAAATAGGCCATACACTAATGGAGCTGCAAGAATTAGCTTGTAGGTACAGGTGAGAGCCAGAAGATTGTCTCTGAAACTGGATTTTGAGGATGTTTTATCAAGCAGGCTATGAGAATAAAAACAATTGTCCTAGGACACAGGATTAAACAAACACTGGCCAGAACAACAGGGGTTGGGGCTAACTCACTGCAAGGTCTGCATGTAGAAGCCTGGAAAAAGTGATGACCAACATTCAATAAAGTGGAAATGCCTGAGTTTGTTCTGGCAGATAGTAAAGAAAGAGATAAAGAAGCCTAAGGAAAATGGTAAAGATTGAAAGGATATATTATGTAAGGCCAGAAGATGTATCAGAGAGGAATGCTCCACAGGTCTGCCTACAGACACATCATTAGGAAAATACCAGTGAGAGGGGCACTTGCTTCGTAAAGTTTAGTCATGGTTCACCTCTGCAGAGCAACACTGATAGTAAGAAAATCCATCACAGAATCACAGATTGGGGCTCATTAATATCCATGGGCATCATAAGCCCCACAATACTAGAGGCCGGGTGGCCCTGTTTAACCAGAAGACACCAGGAAGCTTTCATTAGCACAACGACAAGTGGGATTGAAGCAATAGCTGAGGAGCTTTGATCCTCATGCAGTTAGGTGATAGTTAACAAGCATGATGCCCCTAAGTAAAAAGTGTGCAACCAAAAAGGATACTGTTTGATATATATAACCCCAAAAGACAGAAATACATGAGCAAGAGGAAGAAGGTGGTTTTATCCCATAAAGACTTAGGTTTCCTGGCTTATTTCCCAGGCCTGAGCCAATTTTTCAATCCAGAAAACTTTGTCCAAAGAGCTCTGTCTAAGATGGGTTCCTATTATGGCAAATAAATATTATGGCAAATATATGCTGTCATCATTATCCCCGTCTTTCACCACAAAGATATACAAACTACATACTCAAGTCATTTTACACTGTACACAGTCTCTGAGTTAACACTGACATCTGGAGACCCAAAGAATCACCGTGGATCCCTTTTCAGAGAGGTGGTTTTCATGGCCCAGGTAATAGATGGAGTCCTGGCTAAAATCCAAATCACACTGGGACCATCAGGTGAGAGTCAGAACCTAGAGCTCATTTCTCTGGTCTCTCTCAACATATAATTGAGTTGGTATTTTTGGCAGTTGGAAAATAAAAAGACATCCAGTCCTTACCCTTTAAGGTAAGTGCTATGATAGTGAAGAAAGCCAAATTAAAACTTCTAAAACTACTCTTATCAAGATAATTCATCAAAACCAATATTGTATTCCAGGGAAATGGCAAAGATTGGTACTATCAAAAGCCTACAGTAAGTACTAGGAATGGTTCCTATAATATCTCCATTTAATACAGAAGGTTGGCCAATATAGACACTGAATAAATCATAGAGAATGACTGTAGATTACAGCAGACTTAACAAGCAATAGCCCCATTTGTAGTTACTGTGTTTTTCGTGGTATTATTGCTGAAACATATTCATAAATTCTTGGGTACATAATACACAGCCATTGATGTCATGAATGCATTATGTTCTATTCTCATGAGAAAAGTGGATCACAGAGAGTTCACACTCACATGAAATGGACAAAAATATTCATTTACAGTTTTATCTCAGAGCTATGTAATACCTCCTGCCATCTGTTGTAACATAATCCAAAGATATCTGTACTGCCTGTACACATCTCAGAACATCACACTGTTCTATTAGAGCAACACCATCATACTATTGGACAGAAATGAACTAAAGATTTCTAGTACACTGGAGAACTTGACAAGGCAACTGGTTTCAGAGGAAGAGAAATAAAGCCTCTGGAAATTCAGAGAATATTTTTTCAGTGAAATTTCTAGAAATGTAGTCATCAAGGGCTTGCTGGCATATCTGCTGCAAGACATTTTTCCATGGATGTCTCATGTTTTTGTACTTCTTGAATACAGAGGCACTGACAGCCTTTGTTCCAGACTGGGAAATAGCCTTGGAATACAGAGAGAGTGTCTCCTACCAAGGAAAGGGCAGGCTTGTTTATTGCCCAGTAAAATAAAGATAATGTCACCATCTGGGACAAAGGTTAGTACTATTGTAAAAGGTTTGGATCCCTAAGCTCAAGGTTCCTCAAGTGGTGGTGCAAACTCACTACTTGCACAGAATCCATCTGGGTTTTTATGTGTTGTTTCTGGATCATGTGAGCTGCCTTCTGTGCCATGATAACTTTTTAGCTTTCAAAGTGGGATAAGATCTCAGACCCTTCACAGGTTCTTGACAGTTTTGCTGAGGAAGATGGGATGTTGATAGACATGACTCAGAAAGGGAAAGGATGAAGACCTTGTGGATGAAGATATGAAATATGATGTCATGGGATACGAGAAAACTCCCTGGAATCTGGTAGAAAAATGTTTTTACTAAAGTGGTTGGCGAGGGGGAGACATAAATGTCCACCATTGTTCTGACTGTTAAAGAATGCTTTGAGACTGAGTGGCTAGAAGTAGGATTGAAACATGACACTCTACAATTTGGGTTTTGCTCATTCTCCTCTGGTGGCAAGGAGGGATGTCATCA